>SNQJ01S0086632.1:0-21168 GCA_010110895.2 Picea sitchensis
GAGGCTTATTTGGTGTAGAAGTTCCATTTTTGGGTGGCATGTTGGCCAAGTATCACTTTTGAACCTTGATTTTGAGGTGGTTCTGCTAGACAATCTTTCTTCTGCTGTATCTCCAAAGTTTCGGCCTTCCTAGGTATGAAACTTTTTTTTTGGTAGTTCTCTGATATTTCTTCTCTGCAATGTCACAGGTCTGATCAAAATTGGATGTGCCAAGTAGAATTTACGGTAACTTCTGCATAACTTGTTGATTTTTGGCCTTTCCATGAGATCTCACTTGTATAGCGTGCCCTGCACAAAATAAATGAAATAAAATTCTGAAACTCGTACCAAAAATACTACAGACTGTCCACTATCCAATGAAACCAATCTCACTTAATTTGGATACTCTAGGAAGAAGTTATGATTGTTTTACCTGGAACACCTTCTTGAGACTAGTTAATAGGACTTGTCAGATACCCTATCTTCAACATGGTGTATTTACAAATTTAAGATGACCCAGAAGCTGAACTTTTTACCACAGATACCTTACTAACTTCTGTGAATAGCCTCCGGAGTTCAGGGTCGGCAACGTTACAGAAAAAAATTTATAGCGAAAATTTTGCAATGACTCAGTTAAGGATGATTCCAGAACCCTATCTTGCACAGGCTATATCTCCGAAAGTATAAGGCCTCAGGAGTTGAAATTTTAACCCAACGTACCTTGATCCATCTATTAAATATCCTCCAAGCCATTCTTTCTGAAACGTTGTAGAGAAAAAGTTATAGCGAAAATGCCAAGGTGTCTCAGATGTAGCAGTGAAACCTCAAGACCTTGAGCTCTGATACCATATGTTAAGAACTAAATATTAATATAGTATAGAAAATCCTCAGAATAAGTACTCAACGCCTTGAAAAAGAGAGAAACTCAGATAATAAGCCTCTTCGAGGGGGCAACCTCCTTATGCCCACATAAATGTACAATTATAAGATGATTCAAAATCAAAATGTCTCCTTGGTATATATAGGAGATTACGAGGTATAATTACAATTAATGGCTTAAAGCTGACATAAATAAAATAAGATTACTAATATAATATGCCTTAATTAAGGGATAATGAGCTACTATTTAGGGCTTAATAAAGTCTCATTGAGTACTTATGCTTGCTCATTTGTCTGTGGATGGAAATATATAAATCTCTTCAACTTGGTGTCCAGTTTTTCCCAAAGTGTAGTCCAAAAGGCATTGAGAAATCTGGTATCCCTTTTTGAGATGATGCTCCTTGGTATCCCAAAGTACACCTAGATCTATTCAAAGGCATGTTTGATGCTTCTTGTCCTTGTCCTTTGATGGTATTTTTTACAAGGCATAAGAAGGCACATCTTGTTGAACTTGTGCAAGCTCGCAATTTTCTTCCCAACACCAAAATTTCATACAACCTTGGAGGTGTGAGCCTTTCTGATAAGTTGCAATATTTCACCTTTAGGGACATAGAGATTGTCTAGCTTGTAGAGAAGCCCATTCAAGAGATGATAGTTAGCCTTACCATCACCTTCTTCTACACGAATTTGGTAGTGTAGTTGTTGAAACACCTCCTTAAAGTCCTCATCTTTTTTGTATGCCTCTTTGTATGCATCATTGGTAAAAGGCTCCTCGTGCATAAGAGTTCCCAAAGATGTAGTCTTGGATGTGGGTGGCCTTGAAAGCATGTATGCCAACTTAGTACTATCTCCCTTCTTATAATTGATGGCTAGATGAAACCGCTACAAAAACTCCATCCACTTGTAGTATCTAGTTTGTTGAAACTTACTCTAGGCGTGCAAATACTGCAGTAGCTAGTGATCAATGTGGATAATGGTTTCCTTTCCCATCATATAGTGCTTCCACTTATTAACAACTTGAATCAGGGCACATAGTTCTGTATCATATGTAGGTTAGTTTATAGCTCCCCTATGAAACATTTCAAAATGATAGAATACTAACTTACCTCCCTGTCTCAAGACCGCTCCCATATCATATCCACTTGCATCCGTCTCCAATTCGAAAGGATTATGCAAGTTAGGAAATCCAAGAACTCTTGCATGACCAATCTTCCATTTCATCTCATTGAAACATTTCTATCGTTTCTTTCCCCACCAAAAACTCTTATCATTGGTTGTTATGCCATGGAGTGACACAACTACCGTTGAAAAGGATGATATGAACTTGCATAGGTAGCGTGTTTCTCCAACAAATCTCCTAACTTTGGTGACATTAGTAGGAACTTGCCACTTAAGGATGGCCTCCATCTTTGCGAGATCTATCTTGAGTTCCCCTTCACCAATCATGTACCCCAAATACACCAGTCACTGCTAAGAAAAATCACATTTTGTAATGCCCCACCTTACCTACCATATGACATAAGAAGCTAAACTCAATATAGGTATGTTTTTTTCTTTTTTAAAAATTAAACCAAACTCTAAATTAATTCATCTATCATAAGTAATTATAATCGCGTTTATAATTATGTTACTACGTACATAAACACACTTTTGAACAATTACCAAATTTGTTCTAGTTAATCATAGAAATATTTCTTCCTACAGGCGTGCACAAAATCAAATGCATAACCACCAACTTTAATTCAAAGTATGTATATACAAGTGTATTTTAACTTCACCATAAAATACTTGGATTTCCAAATCAAGAGTAGAGGGAAAACAAAAAAACTATAGCCATAGTGGCATTTAGTCAAAAACTTCACATGCATGCAAGCAACAATCATCGAGGCATTTGGTCAAGCACCTCTGCATACATACAAACTCTACAATCATAGAGGCATTTAAACAAACACTTGCATGCATACAACTTTATAGCCATTGATGCACTTAATCAAACACTTTTCATACCTACAAACTGTAATGTCATTGAGGCATTTAATCAAACACTTTGCATACATACAAACTTTATAGCCATTGAGGCGTTTAATCAAACATTTTGCTTGCTTACAAGTTACAATTCATTAAAATCTACAACCATATCTTTTACCATAGATTAGTTTTGAAAAATGAGAATAATTAACATATGCGCTTAACCATGTGATAATACAATTCCCATAGGGTGTATGCAAATTCTAGAAATTACCCAGATCAACGATTTAGCTTCTAAAGACATGATTTTTGGACTCAAAATGGGGGTGTTAGTTACTTTTGGTACTGATACCCCCTTTATTTTCTTTGGCTTGAAACAAAACCATTCCAAAACCCGATTTATTAAAAACATAGGTAAATTAACTCTATAATATGTATTTGCATAATTAGTCTAACATATGGCATCCATAATAACACCTCCAACCACTAACCGACTTCACAAATAACACAATAAGAGAAATGCATGGTATGGACAATTTCTATGATAAGCATAAATGAAATAATTAAATAAAATAACCAGATTTTCATAACCTTCTTGAAGACCCTCTTTTAACTTCTACTTCAGTGAAGAAACTTATAGAATGCAAAAAATAAATAGAAGATATAAGATAATAATTTTAGCTTCAACAACAAATTATATTCCTTTAACCCTACATACAATAACTTTCGCATATGTCATGCAATTGTCTGAATTCTTGAAATGTTAGCTAAAACAAATTCTACTCAATACTCAATAATTAACCCAGATGTTGACGTTTTCAGCTAGCAATTTCAAAGTCATTAGAAATCATTCCAAATTTATATAATAACACAAAATTAAAAAATTAAAAAATTGAACTTTACCTGAAACCAACTAATTAACTCTTTGTTGCAACAACATACAAACTCTACAACAACTCCTACCTGAAACCAACTGATTAGCTCATTGCAGCAACTACATACAAACTTTGCAGCAACTCCACTTGCCAACTCAAAAGACCAACTAGTTTACCACCCAACCTTATCCAGGGAGAACTTTTCCTCCTGGAACCCCCAAGCTATAAGAGCTCACAAACAATACCTAGATACAACAATAGAGAGATAACAAGAAAATTAAGGAAGACAATCCTCTCTTCCTTCCAATGCCACTCATAACTTACTCAACCAAACCAAGCTAACCTAGATATCTAATTCATAGATTCCATAAACATTTTGGCAGCATCTTATTACTCTTCAGATTTTTATCCCATACCATGGGGGTCCTCTTGTATTTATAGGATTTGAGAGGGGTGGCACCTCGCCCTCTCATGCAAAATTAGTTATTTTATGAATTTTTATAAATTGAAATATTTTGTATTATTCTCCCCCCCCCCCCAAGGTGGCATTCCCACATTTTTCCATTTTTAGATAAATAAATAGTTATCTTAATAATCACCACCCCATGTGTCATTTTTGGATTTTTCTTATTATTTTGTTTCTTAAAATTAAATATTTCACCTTTTTTATTAAAAAAAATATTAAAGTTGAAAGCCCCTCAAAAGTGGGTAAATTTGGAATTAAATTAATCCAAGGTTTAACCTATGTTGGTTTACATGGTTGATTCACGCCCATGAGTGGTGATTTTCTACTAGAGAATAGGGATTCCACACCCCTATTGTATACATATCCAGAGTTATTAGGACTCCACGTCCTTTCCTTGCACCTAGGACTTCATGTCCTAATGGATTTGTGACTCCACGTCTTGATCTTTCAAACATTTAGGACTCTGTGCCCTAATATTTTTCATAGATCCAGGAATCCACATCTTGATCTTCCATTGTAGTGTTCCCCAATACTAAACCCAACAATTTAAAATTTTCTGATACTAATTAAATCATATGCATGCATGCTAAAACACCCATGCAACGAACAACACTATTAAAAAACATGACTGCGGTCTAATAAACAGGCTTACAACATCCCATAATTGTTCAAACTCGGAAATAGAAAGAGAAAATAAACACCACAATTAATGACATGCATTAAGGATTTAACATGCATCTGGTAACATTATGAATGCAACTCAATTAATATCCACACAACAATATATATAACTACTTCAAACTCATAGTATACATGTAGCAAATAAAACCCGTAAATAAAAACAACGTAATAGAGATAATCACTTATCTTTTTAGCCAAATGTGGAACGGATCGTAGGGGGGGGATGTTCCACCCAACCGTAGATTTGATGCTCCAAATCTCAGTAAGAAAATTGTCCCCGGTCTAGGGATACGAATCCACAAGAAAATGGTGTCTCTCTTTTGTCTACTCACAGTCCAATACAACCCACAACAAACTAGTTTTCCTACATTTGTCCCAATCCACTAGCTCTCTCCCCCTTAACCTGCACAACCCAAGGAATGGGATCCCCCTTCATTGCTTACAGTCCCTCAGGCCTTCCCACTTCCCTCCTAAGCTCCAACACAAGTTGGTTAGGAATCTCTCTTGTTGGGGACTCCAGGGATGTTAGTTGTATAAGGAAAATTCACAAAAAAAACTCATGGCCCTAGGAAAAAATATCACCTATAAATTTCACTCTGCAGGCCTAAAAACCTACTTCTTCATGCATTTTCAGCTCCAAATGACTACTAAACATGCCCATTATGTATTCCTTCAAACTTCAACACTCCGCTCTCCTTTGTTGTCCCAAAAAATGCCTATAAAAACTGCTCTTTTTTCCCATACAAACTTCTCTTTTTCCCATGCATGTTGACTTTCACATTCCCCAATGTTGATTGTACTCATCTGCCATGCTCTCATAACTATGGGATGTGACTTTTCACACCAACCCTCTTACATGTGTTTAATGATTGGCTTTGGGAACACTCAAACATAAAACAAAAGGTTCATACATCAATAATAATTTTAGTAAGTGGGTTGAGATTAATAAACATGTGTAAGTCCCCATTGGACCCCCCTCTCTTGTGAAAACTTAGTCCCCATTACTTTGTCTGTGTCCGTTTGTAACTGACGATACATTTATTCTATTATTATAGATATATAATGTTTACATATTACATCCTTGGGTCGATGGCGATATATCATATTTACATTATATATCATTAAATCATATCAGCACACATAGACACAATTTACATCATATTTGCAAGTTCACAACTCTTGTAGCAATTCCAACTAACAATCTCTCATTCTTGTCAACCTATGCAACCCAAGGAAGTGTACCCCCATCTCTACATCAGAGTCCCTTAGGTTGTACCACTTCCTTTCCAGGGCTCTAGCATAGATTAGACATGAAATCTCCAAAGTCTCTAGGAATTCTAGTTGTGAAAACAGAGCCTTGCATGCTTATATACAAATATATATTCAACTTTCTTGAAAATTTTCAAAAACTTGTGGGTACTYCTCCCACATGGCCTCCTTATGCTCCCATGTGGCATCTTCRGGACCATAACAGGTCCATTGAACCTTTACCAAACCGATGGCTTTGTTCCTAAGCACTTTGATTTTCAGGTCCAAGATGCGTACTGGTTCCACCCGAAAGTCCCATTCATGCTCCACCTAGATCACAGTCCAATCAATTAYGTGGTTAGGATTAGGCACATACTTTTCAATAAAGATACATGAAATACATTATAAATTATTATGGATGCAGAGAATGCAAGCATATATGCAGCTGCGTCCATATTCTCTAAAACTTCAAACAACCCATTTCCATTTAGGATGGTCAATGGTTGTAATAATCATGTTGGATGCATGTGCTCAGTCTTCACTTTATGACATTCCATGCACTTGGCTATGTAATCAACGACATCTTTCTTCATTCCCTGCCAAAAATATTCGCTTCTTATTGTTGCAATTATTTTTTGTTACACTAGATGCCCACTATAGGGTACATTGTGTTTCTCTTTCAACACCGTATTTCTCAATTATTGTGTTAGGAACATAAAATTTGTCCCTGAACAAGAGGATTACATCTTCTTCCATCTTGTAATCTTTATATTTTTGTTGTACGTTATTTTTCTATAAATTTTCTTTAACTTGTGCATAATGCGGGCCTGCGATCATAGTTTCTAGAATTTTGTCCTTCAAATTTGTTTTGCACATACTAATGGTTGCAACATGCATTTCTCTTTTCGTTTAATGTGCTTGATGTCAAAGTCGTACTCATTGAAAAATTCCAACCATCTAGTTTGTATGGGATTCAGTGTCAACTTCTCTAACAAGTGTTTCAGATAGATATGATCTATTTTCAACTTGAACTTTCTGCCCATGAGATAATGTCTCCACATTTTAAAGGTGTGAACTATGGTTTCTAACTCTAAGTCATTGGTAACATAATTTCTTCAATGTTTTTTAAGCTTCCTTGACTCATAATATATGAAATGCCCATTTTGTGTAAGGACTCCACCAAGCCCTTCCTTGCATGCATCTGTGCAAACAACAAAATATTCATATAGATCTGCAACCTTTAGAATAGGTGCATTGGTCAACAATTCCTTCAAATGTTGCAAACTCTCCTCATATTTGGTGGTCCATTCAAACTTTGTTACCTTTTTTCTGCAATTAAGTGATCGAGTGTGCGACCTTGGAGAATCCTTCAATGAATCTCCTGTAATATCTAGCTAATCCCATAAATGATATCTTCAATCTTCTCAGGGTCCAACACTATGCCATATTTTGAGACAATGTGGCCCAAATAATGTATTTTTCTTTGATAGAAAGTGCATGTGTTTAGCTTGGCATACAATTGGTGCTCTCTCAACACCTATAGCACCATCCTCAAATGTTTATCGTGCTCCTCCTCTGCCTTAGAGTAGATAAGAATATCATCCAAGAAGACAGTGATGAATTTGTCTAAGTAATCCTTGAACACTCCATTCATTAGACACATAAAAATCGTTGGTACATCTGTTAAGCCAAATGACACCACCACAAACTCATAATGGCCATAGCTTATCCTGAATGTTTTCTTATTTGATTCTTACTTGATGATAACCTGATCTCAAGTCATTTTTGGAAAATATTTTTGCTCCTTTCAATTGATTAAAAATATAATTGATCTGTGGTAAAGAGTACCTATTCTTTAGAGTAACCTTATTAAGTTGTCTGAAGTCAATACACAACCTAATAGTTCCATCCTTCTTCTTCACAAAAAACACCAGGGCACCTAAAGGTGAAACACTTGCGTATGTATCCCTTCTTAAAAAATTCTTCTAGTTGCATTTGTAATTCCTTAAGCTTTGATGTGTTCATTTTGTAGGGAGTTTTGGACACTGGGGTAGCTCCAGGAATTAAGTCAATATCTCTCTTTAGTGGCAATCTTGGCAGCTCTCCAAATACATCTTCATATTCCTTGAAAACTGGATAGTATTCAAGACTTAGCTCCTTATCCTTTGTTGGCTCTTCCATATGAGTGACATATATTTGACACCCTTTTCTAAAACTTATTTTCAGTTGCAATGATGAAATCTCTTTGATGAATATAGGTTTTAGAATACATTCAACCATCCTTTAATTCCCTTCGTCATCAAGGCATGTGATATCCTTGTTGTGGAAATTTAGGACAACACAATGCTTGTCCAACCAATCAAGAAATCATATAACCCAAGTGGTATGATGTTTAACTCTGCCTTAGTGTTAAGTCCATTCATGCTTACTGGGAAATCCTTGACAATTTCATTGATTTTTCTTTTGGTTTCAGTGGCTAGTTGAACCATCCAAGACTTTTCATGCTTACATCTCTTCAATTTAAACCTTTCAACTATTTTCGGATCTATATAGTTATGACTAGCTCCAGAATCAATCAAAATAACTATGGGTTGATTATCAATCTTACCTTCTACCTCAATCATGTGGGATTGGTAGTCTTCTTGTTTGTTATCCAAGGCTACATAAATCCCTGGTATGCTTCAGCACGTGTCATCCATTGTAACAACTTCTTGAATTTTGTGCATAGTCCTCATCCTATCTCCCTTGTAAGGACAATCCTTGTACATGTGGTTTCATTCACACCCCCTACACTTTATGGGTTGTTGTCTTGGCCTTTTCCCCAAGGAATATGTCATTTTCTGATCATCTTGTATTGACTTCCCTTATTGGTATGCTTGAGAGATATTCTTGATGAAAGAAGGATTGAATCATTTCTTTCTTTGATCCATCTTTCCTTTCTTCCTATCATCCCAAACCTATTGGAAATATGGCTTTCCTTTATTCTTCTCATACAAATACTTAGCTTTTCTTATGGGTTCTTCCAAGGTCTTGGGTTCATCAAACTGGATTTTATTTTTGTAGAAGGATGGTAGTCCACTCAAGAACCTCTGAATTTTGACCTTCTCAAGTCGACGTACCTTAAAAGTTCCAAGAATTTCCGCTCATACTTGTTCATGGTCATTCTTCCAATCTTGAGTTCAAAGAACTCTTGCATCTTCTTGTCATAATATTTCTTTAACAAGTATTTTTGCTGGAAATATCTTTTAAACTGCCTCCATGAGATCCTCTTCTCATGAATGTTCTTGACCTACTTAAGTTGATCCCACCACATAGATGATTTTCCTTGAAGTTGGTAGACAACAATTTTGGATTCTACATTTGATGAATAATTGTGCAATTGAAAATATTTCCTCATTCCCAATAGCCATGCTTCTGCATTTTCATCTTTCTTATGGTCACCATCAAAAGTAGGAGGCTTAATCTTCCTAAACTCTCCTTTCAAATAATCTATCTCGGACCTCCTCCTCTATCTTTGGAAAGGGGACACACTTGGGTTGCTCTATGACCTTGAACATGCATGTGCTCTTATGGTTGAGTATCCCGGTGAATGGCGATGATGATGATTTCTGTTAAAACTCCTTGTTATCTTAGATCCTCCATGGTCATCCCTCCTATCGTGAGATATGGATGCTTATACTTGCCTTGCACTCGCTGCTTGTTTTGTGTTAGAATCTTTATTGACTTGTTTTGCAACATTTTCAGACTCTGTTGCAACTCTTCTTGGGATCTTATCATTCTTCCATTGTCTTCTTTATTTTTCTTCACTTCTTTCTAGAAGTTTCTCATAGTATGAACCAACTCCACCAATTCCACCCAGCTTCTATGTCCATTGGAATCAGTCTCTGTATTTCCCAGGCTGATATGTAAACCTCTAATATCATCATCATGGTTGTAAGATCCATGYCCATCCTCCATGTCTCTAGTCCTCATATAGGAACCAAATTTKCTTTCCTATACCTCTAATTATGCAAAATTGTGTATGCAAAAATTGTTGTAAGAATTTATGCATATTGTAAAATATTTTGTTAWTTAGGTTACAATCCATTTTTCATCTCAATTTATGAAGAACACAAATGCATTAATCCAAATTCTAATTATTTAGACACATTCCTTCTTGAATAATCTTTCCAATGACTATACTCATGCCTCATTTATAGTTATGAGTGAATAGTTACAACCTTCTGAAGTTTGCAATTTCCACTCCTTTGTGCTATGCTTTTACTAATGCAATTTTTTTGAGAGACCATTTTCTTCCCTCTGTAATAGAAAATCTAATAGGAATCAGGAAAACTTTTGTATCAGGCGYAGATAGAATTTATGATTATGAACATAGATCAACTCTCAAGTTTGGAGTTCGATGATCTAAACAAATTTTGTGTAAATATAAAATTGACAACTTTGTTATTTTACACTTTCTCTAGATTTCRATTTTTTAGCGAAAATTGGTTCTCTCAAACGGAGCAAAAYTGACAAAAGTTATCTCATGAAAAAGTTGTCTGGATTGATGTGTAGATAAAATGTCAACTAAATAAACTTTTCTGGATTGGTGATCTGGGGTCCCTTCTTCTCCTTTGAAGTTTTCAAAAGTCCCTGAAACATGCGCAAGAATAGTGGATTTTTCCATGTTTAAGTATCCCCACACCAACTTTGAAATTTCACCAGGAGCCCAAATGGGTATCTTCGTGCCTTTTTTTTGGCCCCCTATAAATTTTTCACCTTCATCTGGGCGTCGGTTACTGAGCACGACCCTAATTTTCAAAACCCACTATTTAACATTTTTCAAAAACTTTAAGTAGAATTAGCTAGTGGCCCTCACTAGAATTCTTGTAGTCCTTGTCATTGTGGACATAACTCTAAAATTTCATCTTATCCTGAGTTGAAAAGCTCATGTTATGGCTAAAACAATTTTTTGGTTCCAGAATTATTTTTTTGGTAAAATGTCTACTTTTGTTGAAGTGGGAATCAGGCTGACATGAAATGGAACATGAATTTTGATGTCCACTTATCATCCCCTGATTCAGTTGTTTCATCATCCTCCTTTTCCTCCTTCATTAAAGATCTATGATCAACAATTTATTTTACATTACAAAAAGGTCCACCTTCGTAAGATTCCTTCGAACTTCGATCATCGATGATCAACGATTTGTTTCCATCGACAAGTTACAAAAGACACTTCTTCTCAAGATTTCTCCAAACCACGAAACAAAAACCAAAATGAATCTGAGTTGTTGATCTCAAAACCAACTACAATCTTGTCCATCTATCTGCTAAACTTTCCCAAGCCTGCGGATGAATCTCAATCATTGATCGCCAAATCGAATGCCATCTGGACCGCCAATCCCCAATGGTGCCAAACTTTGTCGATCCCAAAAACCTCCATCGACGATCGACGTTTTTCGTGGCTGACATGGCATGCCACATGGATGATGATGTGGCAACTTGGCTAACATGGCATGACACATGGATGATACTGTGACAACTTGGTAGACGTGGCATGACATGTGGATGATGATGTGGTAACTTGGATGACGTGGCATGACATGTGGATGATGGTCACATCATGCTCTGACTTGAAAACACCATCTTCTTCTTTCCCCCTTCTTATATGATCGATGATCTCTTTTGCATTTACGAAAAAACTACTCCATGAGATATTGACGAACTCCGATCATCGACAATCTCTTTTCATAGGAAATCGATGATCGACGATTTCCCTTCATCAATGGTTTATGGAAAATTCATACTTGTATAATTTTTTCGAACCCTGATTACTCCATTGGCGATCAAAGATTTTCTTCGACGAACCAAATTTGTCCACGAATTTTGTTGAACCCTGAAACTTAGATTTTTTTTATCAAATTTAGGATGAATCTGGGTCACTAATTTTCAAAGTTAAAGTGATCTCAATCGTTGATTTATAAAACTCTCCAAACTTCGCCAAACTTCTCCAATCCTGCAAATGACTCTCAGTTGTTGATTCTTAATGTCTAAATGATCTGGGTCGTTGATTCTCCAAACTCTTCAATCACCATTAAAACACAAAATCTGACTTTCCAGGTCGAATTTAACTCTGCAACCTGCAGAGTAATGCCATTGATCATCTCTTTGATAGTTCTGAGGGAAATTTAGACTTGAATTTGTTCATAAATTTGAGGATTTTACTCCGGTTTCACTAATTTCCCCAAATTCTACATAGCGCAAACTTCACAACAACGCATTTACCCAAAATTCATTTTGGTCTTGGCCCATACAAGCCCAGTTTTGAACCAAAAACTCGGATACCACTCTGTAGTGTTCCCCACTACTAAACCCAACAATTGAAAATTTTATGATACCAATTAAATCAAATGCATGCATGCTAAAATGCCCATGCAACAAACAACACTATTAAAAAACATGACTATACTCTAATAAACATGCTTATAGCATCCCATAATTGCTCAAATTCAGAAATACACATGAGCAAATAAATCCCACAATTAATGTCATGCATGAAGGATTTAGCATGCATCTGGTAACATTATGAACACGACTCAATTAACATTCACACAGCAATATATATAACCACTTCAAACTAAGTATACATGCAACAAATAAAACCCATAAATAAAAAAACAACATAACAAAGATAAACACTTATATTTTTAGCCAAATGTGCAATTGACTGTAGGCGACAGATGTTCCATCCAATTGTAGATTTGATGCTCCAAATCTCAGTAGAAAATCACCCCCGAGTTGGGGCTTTGAATCCGCAAGAAAATGGTGTTTGTCTTTTGTCCACTCACAGTCCAATACAACCCACAACAAACTAATTTTCCTACAGTTATCCCAATCCACCAACTCTCTTCCCCTCAACCTGTACAACCCAAAGAGTGTGATCCCCCTTTACTACTCATGGTTCCTCAGGCCTTCCCACTCCCCTCTAGGGCTCCAACACAAGTTGGCTAGGAATATCTCTTGTTGGGGACTCCAGGGATGTCAGTTGTAACAAGAAAAATCACAGCAACAACTCACTTCCCCAGGGAAAAATCTCACCTAAAAATTTCACTCTATAGGCATAACAACCTACTTCTTCATGCATTTGCAACTCCAAATATCTACCACACGTGATCACTATGGTTTCCTTCAAACTTCAGTACTTTGTTTTCCCTTGCTATCCCAACATTGCCTGTAAAAACTGCTCTCTTTTCCCATACAAATTTCTTTTTTTCCCATGCATGTTGACTCTTGCATTCCTCAATGTTGATTGTACTCAACCCCCATGCTCTCATAACTATGGGATGTGACTTTTCACACCAACCCTCTTACATGTGTTTAATGGTTGACTTTGGGAACACTCGAACATTAAATTCAAGGTTCATACACCAATAATAATTTTAGGAAGTAGGTTGATATTAATAGACATGGGTAATTCCCCCTTGGACCCCCCTCTTAGCTCCTCTGCTCTCTCATGGAAACTTCTCCCCCATTACTCTGTATGTTTCTATCCACAACTGGCGATACATTTATTTTATTATTATTGATATACAATGTTTACATATTACATCCTCACACCCACAACCATATATCATATTTACATTATACATTGCTAAACTGGGGATTAAAAATGGGGATGTTGCATCCATAGATTAAAGACTTTGTGCCCTAAACTCCATGGATTCTTCTTCCTGAAAAATCCACGTTTCCCTCAAGGTATTGGTTGTGAGCTCATACCCATCTGATGGTCTTGTTGGCAAGGTCTTATTTCTCTAGACCTGCACACATCATAATTGCATAGTTTAAGATCATCAATTTAAAATTCATATTGAATTAACTTAATCACGTTTTACCCAAATTTGTACATGACTTCCATAGTCATTTCTGATCCAAGCATCAGTGTCAGTGAGTAACTAAGTTCCTTTCTATTTCTTATTCATTACAAGGTTAAGCATACATGATCATGAAAATCATGTTTCATCAACTGGATCATAATCAACTATCTATTCCACACAACAATGATCAAGATCATAATCAAACATTTGTTCCACATAGAAATGATCATAATCATAATAAACTATTTGTTCTACACAACAATGATCTTCCATGTCAAATCATATATCTTAATCCACATAACTAACTAGATGTAGAAAAAAACATAAATATAACAAGTTCTTAATCAAAATTGATCCAATACACATAATCAGACATATAAGCACATATAATTAGAGATGCGATCATGTATATAATATGTGCATATAGTAGTGTTCAAAAGTCAAGTGACCCAACCAGTCCCATAACATATAAGTCTAGCATACATAATCCATCACAATTCACCCTCTTCGAGTGTCACAAAACTATACTAGCCAATATGGGTCACTACATACTCCCCTCTTGGGCTAAACTTGGGTTGAAGTTTAATTATATAATTTATATCTCGAGCATTTAATGTCCAGTGTAGCACCAAAAATCAACCTTGACAAGCATTTATTCCAATTCTAGGTAAAGATTTTCTAGAAAAGTAAAACCCAATAATACCACAATTCCTTTCATTATAGCTAGTTCTGGTCGTGAAATTTCACAAGTGCATATTAGAAACACCTTCTTGTAGGAACTCTTTTAACTTCTACTTCCACGAAGAAATTTGTAGAATGAGAAAAATAAATAGAAGAAATAAGAGAGTAATTTTAGTTTCAACAACAAATTGTTTTCCTTTAACCTCGATTACTACCACATATTTTATGCAATTGTATGAATTCTTAAACTGTTAGCTAAAACAAATTCTACACAATACTCAATAATTAACCCAGATGTTAAAATCTTTAGCTAGCAATTTCAGAGTCATTAGAAATCATCCCAAATTTATATAATAGCACAGAATATCAAAATTAAACAACTGGACTTTTACCGGAAACCAACTAATTAGGCCTTTGTCGCGGCTGCATACAAACTCTACAACAACTCCAACCTAAAACCAATTGATTAGCTCACTGCAACAATTGCATGCACAAACTCTGTAACGACTCCACTTGTCAACTCAAAAGACCAACTGGTTTACCACCCAACCTTATCCAGGGAAAATTCTCCCTCATAACCCTCAAGTTGTAAGATCTCACAAACAATACCCAAATACAACAATAATAGGAAAATTAAGGAAGACAACCCTCTCTTCCTTCCAACACCACTTGGACCTTACTCAACCAGGCCAAGTTAATCTAGATATCTAATTCAGAGATTTCATAATCATTTTGGCAGCATCTAGTTACTCTTAAGGTTTTTCCCCCATACCATGGGGGTCTTTCTATATTTATAGGCTAGAGAGGTGATACCTCACCCTCTCATGCAAAATTAGTTATTTTATTATTTTTTTCAAATTGAAATATTTTGTATTATTCACCCCCCCATGAGGTAGCATTCCCACTTTTTTTTTTCCATTTTTAGCTAAATAATTAATTATCCTAATAATCACCACCCCCATGTGTCATTTTTGGATTATTTCTTATTATTCTTTTTTTAATTAAATATTTCATTTTTTTATTAAAAACAAATATTAAAGTTGAAAGTCCCTCAAAAGTGGGTACATTTGGAATTAAATTAATCCAAAGTTTAACCTAGGTTGGCTTACTTGGTTGATTTGCGCCCATGAGTGGTGATTTTATGTTGTAGAATAGGGATTTTGCACCCCTAGTGTATACCTCTCCAGACTTATTAGGACTCCACATCTAGGGAAAACTTTAGGGGCTAAATTTCACCCATGGGCTAATTTTCCATGTTTTTTCCGAAAAAATATTTGTCAATTTCCATTTTTCTAAAAACAGTTCACCCAAATTCAATAGGATAAAATTATTTTACCTTAAAAATGGCCAAAATTTTATAGAAACTACACAAAACCCTTAGAAATTTAAATATTTTTACAAAAATATTGCCAAACATTGTACACTTTGCATATTAATGAATAGTAATATTCGACAAGGTTTCTACAATTTAAAATAAATTTCCATTCTTAAAATTTTCCTTGTCCATGTCCTTGCCTTGTACCTAGGACTTCACGTCCTAGTAGATTTAGGACTCCACGCCTTAATCTATTCCATAGATTCAAGACTCGGTGTCTTGATCTTTCAAAGATTTAGGACTCGACACCCTCATATTTTTCATAGATCCAAGACTTGACGTCTTGATATTACATGGATTTAGGACTTCACACCCTAAACTCCATGGCTTCTCATATATTTTTCCCGAAACTCCACATTTCTCTCAGGATACTGGTTGTGAGATCATACCCATATGTTTCTCTTATTGGCAAGGTCTTGTTTCCCTAGACTCGCATACATCATAACTGCATAGATTAAGATAATCAATTTAAAATTCATAATGAATTAACTTAATCTCATTTTACCCAAATGTGTACATGACTTCCACAGTCATTTCTAATTTGAGCATCCAAGAAGTGATTTCCACAGTCATTTCTAATCCGAGCATCATGGATAATATTCTTATCCACATTTGAGATGCTCTCTACCAGGTTGCTTGAATCTGTGGCTAGTAGGTTCTTCTTCTTGGCATCCTTCTTAAGGTTCTTTGGATTCATCTATGGATGTAGCTTTCAACACTTATCTTGTATGTGACCATCGATATTACAATGGTTTCATTGATGTGCAACAGTTGCCATCTTATTGTCTTTTCCTTTCCACTTCTTCTTCCCCTCCTTGGAAGCATCTTGGTAGTCTTTCTATTTAGAAACACTTGCATATCCTTTCTCATGGATTATGTTCTCTGGGAATTTTTCTTTCACATAGGCCTCATCAATAGTCATTGTTTTGAAGAGCATCACTTGCTTTCACAAATTACTATGTAGACCCCCTAGATACTTGAGAAGTACATCTGGGTTCTTGGTAGATGTGCCCAACATGATTGCTATCATCCCGAACTTAGTGGTATTCTCCTGCACACTTTTCCCTTTCCTCTTCCTGAAGTGATGGAAACAAATCTATTGGTCCTGTACATACCCAATATGGTAAAACTGGGACTTGATGAGGTTTTGAACACCTCCCACTTAGTTACTAGTGGATCACCCTCCAACCTAAGTGTCTCTGTGTGGATTTCCCACCAAGTTAGTGTGTGGCCCTCTAGTTGCATTCAGACAAATGAATTTTGTTCTCTTCATCTATATTATGGACACTAAAATACACCTCTAATTGTTGCAACGAATGATTCAACTTAGCAACATTGATCTCAACTTGGTATCGCTTGATGTCCACTCTCGTTCCATTTTAAACAAAGATTGTGAATTAGTGATGGCACTAGAACTTGGTTGCCCTTTCTCAAGCTCCCTTTTTTGTTCCTTTTATAGGTCTTCACTATCTCCTGGTTTCTCATCTGATCCAACTTTTTATTAGAGCCACCAACCTCCATGAAAGGTCTAAACTTGTTTTCTAAAGAAACCACGAGGAGGGTCATGTTGCAAGATATATCAATGACTTTCTCTTCCAACCTCACAAATATCTCTTCAAGGTTTCTTATGAATGATCCCATACCCCATGGATAGGGATCTACGATTTCCTTCTTAAGCCAATTCCTAGATCCTGCAACTTTCCACAAATACCCCAAAGAAAATTTATGTGATACCTATTATCCCCCATTCCTAGGGATAACTAAGGAGATGATGTCTCGAGGCCATCAAGTTCAAACATGGAGTGTTGAGAGGTTGATGAGCAAGAAGGGACCCCTATCATACTACACAACACCATTTAGTCAATGGCAACAACATCCACCACACCCAGCTTGGCCCACATAGGACAACATGTCTTTCTTCATGCGGTAACAAGTCTGGTATCATGGTAAGTGTCATTTTAATATTTGGAGCATTTGAACATGTTGCTAAGGATCCTTCCTTGATTTTGAAAACATTTTCTTGGAAATTAAGTGTTTTTCCCTATTTCACCTTGGTGAGTGTCATGGTTTCCTAGTACGTAGCCACCCTCGAGGAAAGGGTTTCTACTGGGGGGTCTCCTTGAAGGGTCAACATACCATTCTCACTCATACTTGCCACCTTCCATCACTTCTTCCCCTTCGTTTCCCCATCTTTTAGGTTTTTGGACTTATTGACCCAAGAAGGGCATGTACCTCATTTCATGGGAAGAAGGGGCCATTAGGCTCGAAGGTGCCCTAGAAAAAACATCGTGCAATAAAAATTCTCCTTGGGATCTCGAGAGAAATTAAATGCTTATAAAAAAAGTGAGGGACCCATAAAATAAATAACTAATTAATCAATAACACTTTCCAAGGTAGAGCGTTTATGGGCTATGTAGTATGAATTTCCTTTTTAGTGCCCCTTATTGTCTTCAACTTGGAAATGCATGTGAACCAAGGTAGAGCATATGTGGGCTATGTGTTTCCTTTTTATTGCCCCTTATTGTCTTCAACTTGGTGACACATGCAAAATAAATGGCTAATAAAGGGTTTGGAAAAATATGTTTTAAAAACAAAAAGAGGAAGAGGACGTGGCTATCCCTCAACAAAGGCACCCATAAATGAGACAATACAATCCCTTGTATGTCATGAAACCCCATACCTAGAAGTCTAACCCCATCCACCTCACATTCACTACATGACCTACAAAGGATTCTCCTTTGGAACATCCCCTACTTGAGGAATTGGTTCACCCAATAGGGTATTATGGCACCCCTCCCATGTCTAAATTTGGAAAATTGTATAAGGTCTTTGAGCATTTGTTTATTTTGAAAAGGGGGGATTTGATGCACATGTTCGGGTGGTTATTTTATTAGATATGGCTTACTTGGTATGATATTGTGACTTGTGGACCCTTGGAGGGTGAATCTTTTTGTCTTTGCAGGGCCTCGACAGGTGGAAGTTTTTTCATGAAGGCACAAGGTCACTTGGACCTTCAATTGGGGCATGAAGCCCACATGTTGGATGATGCAACCCCTCTCTTTGAACACATGGGAGAGGGAAGGTTTCCTTTGGAGGCACTTAGAGACCATGAGGATATCACACTCCAACCTCTTGCACCCAAATGTTGGACTTTGGAGGCCTAAAACGTCACACTTGATTCCCTAGACGTCACATGGGCTAGGGTTTTGATGGGGTTTTCATGGTTCATGGTGGTGTAACTTGGTTTGATGGAGAGATAGAGACACTTGGAACATGTTAGAGATTTTGGCGGCATGATTTGTGGCCTTTGGAGGCCCCACGTCCTTCATCAAAGGCTCAACATCTCTCCTAGAGGCCCTACGTCACCCTTTTAGGGCACGACGTCACCCCAAAAAGGAGATTTTCTTTTTGTAATTTTGAGTTTTAAAGTTGTAAAGGAAAAAGGAGGAGGTTGGCCTCCCTAATTTGATGTTGAAATTTTAAATTGTTGACAAATGGGTTTTAGGTGACCTTCTATAAAAAGAGGTCACCCCATTATCAGTTTGAACATAACTCACTTGAGAATTGCATAGTGTATGGCTGAAATTTTCGCCTTGGGAATTTTTCTCTATCTCTCTCTTGAATACTTCTTTGTGATGATAGTACTTTTCTACTGGTGAATAAAGTGAGCCACTATCTCTTGGAAGGATGTTTCTTGGTATTTTGGTGGAATATGCTTGATAAGAAAGGGTGTCTTCATGATTTTTTTGGGAATTGGTAAGAAATTTCTGCATTAATTGTGTTTTTCTTCTTGTTTCAAGATAAAGGCATACTCAAGTCTACTTTTTATCATTGAATAAGTTATATTTTATGCAAAGGTTGCTAGGATGAGTAAAAAGGCTTACACCCTCCTAGATTTACCTTGCTAGTTTAGTTTTCTCTAGGGAGTAAAAAGGATTACACCCCTAGAAAAGTAACAAAACTAGCTCTTACACAAGAGACTCCATTTGCCAATTGATTAAGCGCTAGTCTAAATTGCATTGGAGATATAAAATCATTGCATTGGTATATGTGAATTGTTGAGATATTGCAATTGTCCAAATTGGAATTAATTCTACTTGCTATAAGCTTGTTAGTTCCCTAAGGCTATCTTGCCTAGCCTAATAATTCTCTTTGTTGTTATAAACTCAATTCTACAACCATTAGGGTTGCAGAAAAACCCTCTTTCGTACACTCTTTACTCTCTAATCTAGCGTGGAAATTTACTTGTGAACCTAGACTATTGTTATACTAGTTATTGGCTATCATTTGGACGGTTTACTTGTTGATTTCTATGGTTAGATTTTTTTGTTGTAGAAATTGTTTGATATTAATCCACTTGGTTGTCATAATAACTTGTTGATAACATCATATAACAACCACTAATCACCACCAAAGTCTTGTTCTAATCTTTGGAAGTTTGACTAGTCATTACTAGCTTTATTTGTGATATCTTGTACTAGATTTTGGATGGTTAAATTTGCAGCGATTGATATCTTACATTGTTCAAGACTCATTCTCAAATCCTTACTCCTACTCCAATCTTGACCTATAGGGGTGTTCATCTATCATTCTTACACTTTCCATCCCAATCCCCCGGGGTTACCAGGATTCCCCCCTTGTGGTGATTTCATCATCACTAAAGCGAAGGGAGTGTATATATGAGGTGACAGTGAGTAGGTACTCCCATAGTTGTCACACTTCCATGGGTTGGGTTGGGATTTTCCCAAACTACAGATTGTGCCATAACAATACAAATATGATATGTAAAATTCCATGGATATTCCAATGGAATGGTTCATCACAATAGATCTTGTACTATGCTAAAATATTTTATTATGCAATTTTATTTCCTTAGTTCTCAAATTTGTTAGCACTAGCTTATTGCTCAAATTTATAAAAATAATTGAAATTCAAAAATGAAAGAACAAGCAAATGAACACACCATCCACACAAAGGAACACAAGATGTATAATGGGAAACCTGAAACATGAGAAAACCCAACTAGAAGGTGAGGTCTATGCTCTTCTCTCTTTTATTTAGTATGAAAATGCAAATACAAAGAAAGGGTGATTCACTATGTAGTTTCCTTTGACAAAGTGACTTTGATGGATGCTAAAAAATCTTCTTCCTCCTCTGTTATGC
>SNQJ01S0086632.1:21218-33954 GCA_010110895.2 Picea sitchensis
ATATGTAAAATTCCATGGATATTCCAATGGAATGGTTCATCACAATAGATCTTGTACTATGCTAAAATATTTTATTATGCAATTTTATTTCCTTAGTTCTCAAATTTGTTAGCACTAGCTTATTGCTCAAATTTATAAAAATAATTGAAATTCAAAAATGAAAGAACAAGCAAATAAACACACCATCCACACAAAGGAACACAAGATATATAATGGGAAACCTGAAACATGAGAAAACCCAACTAGAAGGTGAGGTCTATGCTCTTCTCTCTTTTATTTAGTATGAAAATGCAAATACAAAGAAAGGGTGATTCACTATGTAGTTTCCTTTGACAAAGTGACTTTGATGGATGCTAAAAAATCTTCTTCCTCCTCTGTTATGCTCTCAAATCCCACTCCTAGTTTCTCTACTCAACTATGGAACAAGTACAACGCTAAAAGAATGGAACCCCCTCTCCTCTTAACAATCCAATATTTAACATTGTCTGATAGCCATCTAGGGTTAGGATTTTTTCATGCGTCAATCCTAAATTAGTGTTAGGGTTTTGGACCTTCTAGAATCTTCTTGAAAGTCTACATGTGTCTAGCCCCACCCATGAGTAATGGGGGATAACATACCATTTACTTGGTATAGGGGATGATTTTCATTGTTTGGAATTTGAGGCCTTTTCCACAAGTTGTCTAATGGAGTCCCTTAACCAAGGTTTTATTATGCTCATTCTAAATAATGCTACTAGCGACTCTATAGGTGGGTGGCATCCTATAATCTTGTTGAGTGTCACCTATAAAATCATGGCTAATGTTGTTGCGTTGTAGTTGAGAGATGTAGCTAGGAATATTGTGCACATGGAGAAGACATGCTTTGTATAGGGGCAATTTTATTTTGGATACTGTGATATTAGCATAGGATGCTATGGAGTGGGCCAAGAAAATTGTTCAGTATAATCTCTTTTGAAGATTGATTTTGACAAAGTGTATGATCAGATTGACTATACATTCATTACTAATATGATGACTTTCTCTAGTTTTGGTGTACAATGCGTGGGGATGGTTAATACTCTTTTTTCTTGTGCTTATCATTTTTTTGGGTGAATAATACTTTGTCTCTTCTTATTCAACTTTTTATATCTATTAGACAATAGTACCCATTGGTGCCCTATCTTTATGTGTTGACAGAAGATTCCCTTGGTCATCTATTAGAGTCTTCTTGTTTGCAGAGATGGTTGAGGGGTGTCTCTATTGGATGATTTAGAGATGGTGAACAATCATTTTGCAAATGATTCCCTCGTTTGTACAAGTTGATCAGTGTTGATTGGTTGGTGCTAGAGGTTATTTGTCAGTGTTTTGTGAGGCCTCTAGGTTTATTAATAGTGACCATAAGATAGATTATTGGTTGGTTTCTCTTAAAGAGCCCCCTCCATGGATTATGAAATCATGAAATTTTGTTTATCCTACTGTTATAGTGAGATATGTTAGCATATTTTTTGGTGTGGGTATTTCTGTTTTTTCCATGTGGGATTGGAGTATGGAGCAGTTGCATCATAAGATTCTCTTCTGGTAGTACAAGGACCTTCTATTTGTTGGCAAGTTGATTTTGGTGGGTAGGATTCTACATGCTTATCATATTTATTATGTGTCCTACTATCTTCCTATTAGAGCTCATTTTCATTAGTTGGATTATCTCTTGCACTCATACTTATGGGCCAAGTACGATGGGACATGGGGTTTTCCTATGGTCCCATGGAATGTTTGTATTATTCCCGTGAATGAGGGAGGTATTGGGTTGATTCATGTGGTGACTTAAGGGATAATTCTAGTGGCTAAGTGGTGGTTCTATGTTTGGAGGGATACTCTCCTTGCCAGGTCCTATTCCCACATTGATTGATTTTGGGAAAAACACATTGGAAAAATCAAGGGGCCTTTTGGGTTATGTGATATCATCTTAGCCACTCAGAGTGTTCTGAGAGTAGGATCTTTCATTTTTAGAAGTATTTGGTCAGTGTGGAAGAAGTTTGTTGGTTTGGCGGGGTGGAAAATGTAAGGAAGTCAAGTAGGGTGGGATTTGGCTAGAAGGCCGATTTGGAGATAAAAGGTGTAGGGCTCTTGTGTTGTTGATCTTCCTCGTCTTTAGGCCTAACAGTTGAGAAAGAAAATGATTTTTTTTTAGGGATTTGTGGGATGCCAACTCTTTCTCTTGGAAGGAATCGTGTTCAGTATCCCATGAGTATGCCCTTTCTTCTTCCCATAGACCCAATATTATGGAGATTATGCAAGATGAGTATTTTTTTTGGAGGAATTTGTGGGATGACTGCTCTTGCTCTTGGAAGGAATATTGTTCAATAGCTCGTGGGTATGCCCTTTATTCTTCCTATAGACCCAATATTATGGATATCATGCAAGATGAATGTGTGTGTGTGTGTGTGTGTGTGTGTGTGTGTGTGTGTGTGTGTGTGTGTGTATCATGCAAGATGAATGTGTGTGTGTATCATGCAAGATGAATATATAGACACACACACACACACACACACACATTCATCTTGCATGATATATATATATATATATAGTGCCCCTTGGCTAAGTATTATTCTTGTAAATTTTACTCCATTTTTTATTAGTGTCATTAGCTTATTCTAGTGCTTAATAAGTGGTGGGTGTATTATAATGTTGAGGGTCATTGGATTCGTAGATTGTATAGTGTGTGGTCAATGTGGGTGTCCTACAAGCTTTGAGTATTTTCTTTGTTGGTCATTTTTAAAGGGCTTCCTACCAAGGCTCACCTTGCTAAGAGTGGCTTTTCATATGGGCTTTTCCATTCCCATCTTAGGGAGGAAATGGTGAAGAATTTTTATGTGTTTATCCTTTGGTCAGGTCTTGTTGGGAGTATGTTCAAAAAGATATGTGAGCTATTCTTCAAGGTTGATTACATTAGTGTGCAATGTTGTTGGATGACTCAAGATCTATGGTCCAGTCTTCTCTTCCTTATTTGTTCTTGGGAAGCTTCTTTGTTTTTGAGAATGGGGTTATCTCTTTGTCTAACTTTTGTCTTGTGTGGAGAGAAGAGGTATGTATGTGGTTGCTAGAAAAATGGTTTTTGTTGATAAAGGAGGCCAAATTTTTATACTAGGGTGCCTATTCAGATTTAATTGTTGTACATGTTGCTTTAAGGAAGAGGATGAAAATACCATTGTATGTACTCTTTCCCCTTTTGTTTTCCTTGGATGTAAATATAAGTATTTTGTAAAAAAATATAACGCTAAGATCATGCAAAAAAAATATTGCATATAGTTTTGTAAATATCAAATTTCAGTTTTTATGGTCAATTTATTAAATATTTTAGGTGTACTTGATGGTTGTGATGAAAGAAGATTTAGTAAATTTGATTCAATTTCAAATTTTTGAGACTAGTTTTTTTTGTTTTTTTCGAATAAAATTCCTCCTACTAGTTAAAAGATCAAGATACATGCACATAGGGCATTTTATACCAAAGAGCAGGTTGTCAAACCATCATCCATGAGTTGAGTGTCCTATAAATTCAACACAAAATTGCGCTAGCTACAAAAAAAAAACTACGTTGGGGACTTATAAACCATACAATCATAGAGCTTAAACAAAGTATGTTTGGTTAGAGGGTACACATAAGGAAATTGACAATAAACAAAGATAATTCTCACACAATGAGAAGAATCATGTCTGCAACAAGTGGAGATTCATCATGGTATTTTGGGGTGGCTCTCAATCATCGTGAACAAGGTCCAAGTTTGTGACAATTGGTTCCCAGCCATAATCCTCATTATTAGATTAAGGTTTATTTTCAACTTTGAATATGGTTAGAGATAGGTAAGGTGTTGTGCCAACAACAACACCCTCCCTTAATTTCTTTACTTCTACTATGAAGCCATTGCTCTAAGAAAATAAATTGGGCATGTTATCCCCATTTTGTGGATAACTAAAGAGATTATGTCTTGAGGCCCTCAGGTTGCAGATATGGAGTGTCAAGAGACCACATGACTAGCAGTATCCTTTTGCACAACTAGAGACCTGCATCGCCACCACAGTGACCCAATACTTGGTCATCATCCACACCATCTTGCCACCACAGGTCACTTGGGTCTTGCTTCATGTGGTACAAGTCAGGTATGATGGTGGGTATGATTTTAATATTTGAGGCATTCTAGCTTGTATATCAAAGGTTGTTTTTTATTATGAAACTTCTGCTTTGGAAATTATGCATTTTACCTTGTTTAAATGCTGGTGGTTGGCTTGGGGAACTCAAGTAGATGGTCACCCTTAGGATGGGGTGTTTATGGGAGCTTTCTTTGCCGAGTCATCGTGCCACTCCCAACCATACTTACCACTTTCCATCATTATTTCCCCTCATGACATCATCTCTTGGGATTTTGGGGTAGACTGACCCTAGAAGGGACCATTCCTCATTTCATGGGAAGAAGGGGTTGAAGGCCCAGAGGGGAGTTAGCTGGAAAAATATAAAATCCAATGAAATAACCTTCCAGATTCTTCGCTCGGGGGATCCCGAGAAAGCAATGAAAAGCTTCTCTATAAGAAAAAAAGGACCCCATGAAAAGAATAAATAAAAACACTTAAAGTATCAGTTGAGGATAAGGGGTCTCATCACGAGCCAACCTATCACTTCCATGGGTATATAATGGTATGACATTACCATTTATGTCCATCACACCAGGGTAATGGCTCTCAATTGCATGGCTGAGGGAAAGGAAGTCTCATCACGAGCCAACCTTCTCATTTCCATGAAATTGCTTTTGGGTGGCATTGTCGATATATGGTCACCATGCCAGCGCAGTGGCCTCCAACTCTCCCTATGCTATATTGAAATAAAATACAAAGAAAGAAAGTTAAAAGGCAATTGATGGGATTGGAAAAAATACATTGTGGATGAAGGTGCGACACACCCTCCACAAAGGCACCCATAAATGAGATACTATGGACCCTTGCATATCATGAACCCCATGCCCATTGAGTACTTCCCCCGTCCATTTCATTTCATTCACATGACTCAGATAGGTTTGTTCCTAGACTTAGGGGGTTTGATCCATTGAAAGTAAGTACCATGCCAACCCACCCACAATCAAACTTGGAAAAACGTTTAGTTTCTTAAGCACATGTTTATATGATGTAGTCCTAGTATACATGATTTAATGGCTCTTTTATTGACTTGATTCACTCATCATGATGCTTTGACTTGAGATCCTTGGAGGGTGTATCCATTTGTCTTGCAGGTACAAGTTGGTGGATAGTATTCCATGAGGGAAAGTAGCCCACAAGATGGATGACATAGGCCCACATGTCAGACGATAGAGAGATGATTTCGTAGGCCTAGGAGACAGTTGGATAGACATAGCCCACCCTTTTCATGCAAAACAACTTGCCCATAAGGGGAAAAACGTCACTCCCTTGGGGCTTGACGTCACATTTGAGGGGAATATGGTGGTTGATGATGAATCAGAGCATGACACATTGAATTTTGAGGTGAATAGGCTCTGGATGATTTCCACATGGCCTTTGGAGGCCCTACTTTTCATCCTAGCTCCAACGACTTGCTCAATTTTCCAAAACGTCCTCCTTCAAGGGATGATGTCACCTTTGTTTTAAGGTTTTCTTTGTGCAAAAGTGAAATTAAAGAGAATTTTTAAATATTATATTTGTAAAGGGGAAAGATTAGGGTTGTTGATCCCTAATCTTGTGTTTTCCTTAATATTATGTGGACAAACTATGTTAGCTACATTTTGTATAAATAGAGATCATAAGATCTCATTTTCATAACATAACACTCCATTGTGAGAGTCTCTTGGACTGAAATTATTTTTCTCTTTGGATAGTTCTCTCTCTTTTTCTTTTGTTTATGGCTATGTCTTGGTTATGGTTGATGGAGATGGTGCACTAGCCTTGGAAGGCTTTCTTCATTGCTTTTTTTGGTGGTTAGTCTAGCTTTTATTGCCTTTTAATGCTTGAAGGTGTCATTTGTTTCATTCTATTATCATTTGTACAAGTTAAATGTTCTATATGCTTGAGCCACATAGGGAGTATAAGGGAATACACCCCTACTTTTGTTTCCACCATTTTATTGCTAAGGGAATATTGCTTCATAAGGGTTTACTAAGAGTAGTATAATTGCATACACCCTCCTAATTGAAACCCTAGCTAAGAGAAGCTTGCATTGGGGACTAAAAGGGATTACACCCCCAATGAAGTAGCCTATATATCTTCTTCACATTCTCTTTACTCCACTAATCCTTTATTAAAGGCACTAGTCATTTACTTATTACATGGGAGAAATAAATTGCTTCCTTGGTAAATGTACAAATTTCAAGTTTTGAAGTTGTCTCTTTCAGATAATGATCTTGATGCCTTCGGGATTCTTCCTCCCTTATGGCATCCTATTTCTCCCACAAATTCTTATTGCTGTAGTAAAACTAACCTATATCCATTAGGGCTTCTTTAAACTCTAACCCTAACCTCTAATATCTCACAAACTAACCCTAGACTAACCCTCTAACCTTTCTAGGTTAAACTACTAACCTAGGTGCATCTATTGGGCTAGATTTTGGAATTTTTTTATGGTCAGAGTTGTTGTTGTAATTCATTTAATGCTACATCCATAAGGCTGATATACTTTTGCAGAAATTAACTTTTATGACAACCATCTTTATTCAGTCTTGAAGTGTTATTTTCGGTCCACACTGGTTACTAGTTTTATTATTGACATTGCTAACTAATATAGAACTTTTACTTGCTGATTTGGATGTAACATATTGCTGATATAACTACTGCAAAATAGGTACAACAATATTAAATTTTTGATCCACTTGATATATTTCTTTGCGTTTGGATTTTTCTTGTGTCTCGGGTAGGTACAAGTGCACCGACAACTATCTCTTTACTCGGTATCCATTTACCTCTCTTTACTTACCATTTCCAACCAATATATTCTTCCATCAATTGACCTTTCGAGGGACTTATCCTAACACCTCCCTTCATCATTCTCATTCCCCCTAGGGTCTCCGGGATCAGCTCCCAGGATTGACCTTAGTCACCCCCCAAGTGTGGGACCTACATCGAGGTGACATTGGGTGTAGTGTCTCATAGTTGTAGCACATGATTTTGTGGCTGGGTCGGGATTTCCCCAACCTACAACTTACGCTATAACATTTTGGCACCATTTCCAGGGAGGATTTTGAATCCTCTTCATGCCCTAAAATGACACTTTTGGCGAGTCTTTTTCCCAAAGCCTTCACCCCGAGATTTCCTGGCGACTCCAGTCTAACAACTTACCCATTTTCCTATGACAAACATTCTTCAAAGTTTGTCTGCCGACTCCACCATTTCTCGAACCCACCTTTCCATTACTTACCTTTCCCCTTCTCTCCCCTTTCATCCTTTGATAATCGTTTCTCTCCCCCGTAAACTCCTTTGAGGTGTTCTTCTAGTCGATGGGACTATGGCACCTTGGAATCAACCAAGACCCCTCCATCCCTCATGGAAGGAAATTTTGCAGATGGAAAGGGGAAAATATGCTAATGAAGTCGTTGAAGAGCTAATGAATCAAGTAAAAGAGATGCCTGAATAACATGCTTATGAAGAAAGCTTCCAAGAAGATCCTGATGAAGCTTATCATGTTGAATATTCTGAGGAGGAATTTAATGAAGACTTTCTCAAGGTTGAATAACATTCTGAGGAGGAATTTAATGAAGACAAAGTTCTTTCACTTAATGACCCAGATGAATACATCCAAGCCATTATTCCTCCTATGCATAAAGAAGAGAACACTATGAGTTATGACCCTTTCGAGGATCTTGATGACATCCTGTTCCATGATCCTGGAAGTGAAGGAGCACTAGAAGAGCCCTCAGATGCAATTGATCATCATATTGACACTTTCATACAGATTGGAAAACGTGGATGGGACATGATCCTTTTAACCTTTGACGAAGATCCTACTTACGACGTTGAGGGCAGCCCCCAAACAAAGGATTGGTCTTCATGCATATATGACTTAGATGTTTGGGATGGTGATGGTGACATGATCACAAATTTGCTCGATCCATTACAAAATGACTTGTCACAACATTTTCAGGGTGATGCATATCCTTTTGGGGATACATACTTTTTCTATGAGGATTTTTAGACATTTTCACCCTTGATTTTGGAAGAGTGCCAAGACATAGCCATCCCGAGGCAATCATAATTTCACTCTATGAAGCGGAATTTTTTTCATCTTGGAGATTCTCATGAGGATTTAGACATGAAGAGGCAACGTTTTTCTTCTTCTAGACCTGAGCCTGTCTTGTACCTCATTTCTTCCCCTTGGGTGAAGCATGGGGCCTTCTTGAGTTATCTCACATCTTCTCAGTCTTCGGGGAGAAATGATCATGTTGATGAGGATAAAGATGATACATCATATACATACATGAGTCCACTCCAGAGATGGATATATTAGGCTTCTGACTATACTTTCAGATGGGAGTTTCAGGATGATCGAGATTATGGTTTCTCTTTTCAGCAGTATTTCCTCCCTCCCACCCATCTCCATGCGTTTTATTTCATGATTGTTAATATGTTTATTTATGCTCATGATTACTATTTGTTGTACTTATCTTTGTTGTTTCACATGATTAAGAACTGGTGGAAATGTCTTTGTCCGATGATGAGGTGGTTGCACTGGTTATACAATTTCACCTGACACCTTCGAGACTTGATCTTCAATGTCCCATTACCCTAGGTAAGTAGGTAAGTCATCTTGCTTTATTGCATATTTCAATTTTTTTTCCGCATATTATTTTAGTCTCATTGCATTTTCATTTTTCTCTACTTGCATTATTGATTTCATCATCATATATGTATACTTAGTTAGAAATTTTGTCAAAATTTATTTTTCTAGCTTAGTTCATTTTCATTATGACCATATGAGAATGAGGATGAGTAGCCATCCTGCACTTAACAGTTTGATGTTTCCTTCCAGGCACATGTATACCAGAATATGTTGTGGTTCTCATGCACTCTATGACGAGCACATGTCCCCAAGTAGGAGCCAGATGTTATCCCCATTTTGTCGATAACTAAGGAGATTATGTCTCGAGGCCCTCAGGTTGCAGATATGGAGTTTCGAGAGACCACATGACCAACAATATCCTTTTTCACAGCTAGAGACCCACATCACCACCACAATGACCCAACACTTGGTCATCATCCACACCATCTTTCCACCACAGGTCATTTGGGTCTTGCTCCATGTGGTACAAGTCAGGTATGATGGTGGGTATCATTTTAATATTTTAGGCATTCTAGCTTGTATATCAGAGGTTATTTTTTATTAGAGACATCTTCTTTGGAAACTATGCCTTTTACCTTGTTTAAATTCTAGTGGTTGGCTTGGGGCACTCAACTATATGGTCACCCTTAGGATGGGGTGTTTCTGGGAGCTTCCTTTGATGATTCATCATGCCTCTCCTGACCACACTTACCACTTTCCATCATTATTTCCCCTCATGACATCATCTCTTGATATTTGGGGTAGACTGACCCTATAAGGGACCATTCCTCATTTCATGGGAAGAAGGGTTTGAAGGCCCAGAGGGGAGTTAGCTGGAAAAAGATAAAATCCAATGAAATAACCTTCCAAATGCTTCACACAGGGGATCCCGAGAAAGCAATGAAAAGCTTCTTCGCAAGAAAATAAGGACCCCATGAAAAGAATAAATAAAAATGCTTAAAGGATTAGTTGAGGATAGGGGCTCTCATCATGATCCATCCTATCACATCCATGGGTATGTAAAGGTATGAAATTACCATTTCTGGCCATCACACTAGGGTAATGGCTCTCAGTTGCATGGCTGAGGGAAAGGGGGTCTCATCACGAGCCAACCTTATCATTTCCGTGAAAGTACTTGTGGGTGACACTGTCAATATTTGGTCACCAAGCCAAGGTAATGGCCTCCAAATCGCCCTATTCTATATTGAAATAAAATGCAAAGAAAAAAATATAAAATGCAATTGATGGACTTGGAAAAAATGAATTGTGGACGAAGGTGCAACACACCCTCCACAAAGGAACCCATAAATGAGATATTATGGACCCTTGCATATCATGAACCCCATTCCCATTGAGTACTTTCCCCATCCATTTTATTTCATTCACATGACTCAGATAGGGTTGTTCCTAGACTTAGGGTGTTTGATCCATTGAAAATAAGTACCATGCCAACCCACCCACAACCAAACTTGGAAAAATGTCTACTTTCTTAAGCACATGTTTGTATGATGTAGTCTTGGTAGACATGCTTTAATGGATATTTTATTGACTTGATTCACTCATCATGATGCTTTGACTTGATATCCTTGGAGGGTGTATCCATTTTCCTTGTAGGTACAGGTTGGTGGCTAGTTTTGGAAGAACAAGCCTAGCTTGGGATTCCATGAGGGAAAGCATCCCACATGATGGATGTTATAGGCCCACATGCCAGATGATAGAGAGATGATTTCAAAGGCCTAGGAGACAATTGTATAGACATATCCCACCCTTTGCATGCCAAACAACTTGCCTAGAAGGTGAAAAATGACACTCCCTAGGGGCTTGACGTCACATTTGAGGGGAATATGGTGGTTGTTGATGAATCAGAGAATGACACATGGCATTTTGAGGTGGAGAGGTTCCGGATGATTTCCACATGGCCTTTGGAGGCCCTACTTTGCAGCCCATCTCCAATGACTTGCTCAATTTTCCAAAACATTCTCCTTCAAGGGATGACGCCACCTTTATTTAGGGTTTTCTTTGTGCAAAAGTGAAATTAAAGAGAATTTTTAAATATTATCTTTGTAAAGGGGCAAGATTAGGGTTGTTGATCCCTAATATTGTGTTTTCCCTAATATTATGTGGACAAACTATGTTAGGTACATTTTGTATAAATAGAGATCATAAGATCTCATTTTCATAACATAACTCTCCATTGTGAGAGGCTCTTGGACTGGAAGTTTCGCTCTCTTTGGCTATTTCTCTCTCTTGTGCTTTTGTTTATGGCTATGTCTTGGTTATGGTTGATGGAGATGGTGCGCTAGCCTTGGAAGGATTTATTCATTGCTTTTTTTTGTGGTTAGTCTAACTTTTGTTTCCTTTTAATGCTTGAAGGTGCCATTTGTTTCATTGTATTATCATTTGTACAAGTTAAAGGTTCTATTTTATTGATCCAAGTAGGGATTATAAGGGAATACATCCCTACTTGTTTTTCCACCATTTTATTGCTAAGGGAATATTGCTTCATAAGGGTTTACTAAGGGGAGTGTAATTGCATACACCCTCCTAGTTGAAGCCCTAGCTAAGAGAATCTTGCCTTGGGGAGTAAAAGGGTTTACACCCCCAAGGAAGTAGCCTATCTAGCTTCTTCACATTCTCTTGACTCCATTAACCCTTTCTTAAAGGCACTAGACATTTACTTATTGCATGGGAGAAATAAATTGCTACCTTGGTAAACGTACAAATTTCAAGTTTTGAAGTTGTCTCTTTTGGATAATGATCTTAATTCCTTGGGGATTCTTCCTCCCTTAGGGCATCCTCTTTCTCCCACAAATTATTATTGTTGTATTAAAACTAACCTATAGCCATTAGGGTTTCTTTAAACTCTAACCTTCACCGCTCATATCTAACAAACTAACAGTAGACTAACCCTATAACTTTGCTAGTTTTGATGGTCGGATTTGTTGTTGTACTTCATTGAATGCTACAACCATAAGGCTGATATAATTCTATATAAATTTACTTTTATGACAAGAATATTTATTAAGTCCCGAAGCATTATTTTTGGTCCACATTGGTTACTAGTTTTATTGCTGACATTGGTAACTAATATATACCTTTTACTTGCTAATTTGGATGTAATCTATTGCTGATATAATTGCTGTAAAATAGGGATAGTAAGATTAACTTGTTGATCCACTTGATATATTTCTTTGTATTTGGATTTTTCTTGTGTCTCGAGTAGGTACAAGTGCACCGGAAACTATATGTTTGCTCGGTATCCATTTACCTATCTTTACTTACCATTTCCAACCAATCTATTCTTCCATAACTTGACCTTCCGGGGGACTTCTCCTTACGCCTCCCTTCATCCTTCTCATTCCCCCTAGGGTCTCTGGGATTGCCTCCCAGGAGTGACCTTAGTCACCCCCCAAGTGCGAGACCTACATCAAGGTGACATTGGGTGTAGTGTCTCATAGTTGTATTACATGATTTTTTGGTTGGGTCGGTGTAATATACCAGATATAAAAAGTATGCAGAACATAAATAAAATGCTAGAAATGGTAGAATAATAGTAATATAACTAGCATAATCTCCACAATAACACAAAAATGATATAAGAACAACAACAAAAATAACACTTTGATTCAGAAAGCAATGTTTATGGGCCTCTTCGAGGGGGCAACCTCCAGTCGAGCATCGCTCTGTTACAATAATCTCCAAAAACTAGGGTTTTCATACCCTCAACCCTTATTTATACTAAATATGTCTATCAAGAGAAGCATCTAGACGAAGATCCTTCTAGAAGCGGAAGCTTCTATTAGGTCTTCTTACATCCGCCTTATTCTATTTTATTGAAAGGCCTTATTAATATTGATCTTTATTACATCCGAATATATTGCTCTACCTATGTGTGGGTTAGGACCCTAACATGTCCGCCCCCTTAAAAACAACCTTGTCCTCAAGGCTTGA
>SNQJ01S0086632.1:33964-52490 GCA_010110895.2 Picea sitchensis
CCAAAACTAACTCAATAAATGACTAAAATGTACCCTCATTTCCAAAACTAACTAAACTAAATCTAGAGTATGATAAATTGTTTTGATATACTTTGCCATAATGTGATGTAAATTTCTAAAACTTGCAACAACTACATTAACTTATCGAGTTAATGTTCCATATCTAGGGCCCTATAATATTTAACCCATGAATGAAATATGGTTATCATTTCAAGGATTGGTACACCATGGATGGTTGTTAGGCCTATTTCATGGTCGAAGGCTAAAATCCATGGAATTGGGCAATAAAATTTACTTTATATGCTTCAAAAAAGTCATGAATTAGGATTTGGGCCATCACACAAGTCCCACTTTCCTTTCTATGTGCCTAAATAACCACCATATATGATGATTGTGCCTCCCTATTATTACTATTGTCATTCACCCAGCACAAATGTCATCTTGCACCGACCCCGCATAGTGAGCAGTGAATTGGGACAACGTTGAAATTTCTTCAAACTATGCATGTATGCGTCGAAATTCGACATGGTTAGACTAGACACATGGCTTGACGGTATGGGAGGGTTTCAATACTCAAGGATGTATGATGTCCCCACATAATATTTGAGATCCTCCACATTTGCATCAACATTCATCATGCTACACCTCTCATTGTCATCATTCACCATTCCCTTCTATAGAATCATTGTCGGAACTATCTTGAAATTTGTTATGGAACTTCAAATACACCCATCACAAATTTCTTCCACCGACCCCGCATAATATTTGAGATCATCCATGTTTTCATCAACGTTCAATATAATGGATGTCTCATAGTGAGCATAGTGAATGGGGCCTTCCTTGAAGGTGAATGAGCATAGTGAAATTTCTTCCACCGACCCTGCATAGTGAGCAGTGAATGGGGCCAACGTTGAAATTTATTCAAACTGTGCATGTATGCGTCGAAATTCGACATGGTTAGACTAGACATATGCCTTGACGATATGAGACTAGGGTTTCAAGACTCAAGGAATATGTCTGATGTCCCGACCACATAATTTTTTAGATCATCCATGTTTGCAACAACGTTCATAATGGGGCGTCTCATATTTGTCAAATGTCGTTGTTTCCATCTGTAGAATATTTGTTGGAACTCTCTTGAAATGTCATGGAACTTCCAATTCAACCACCACAAATGTTATGCACCGACCCCGCATAGTGAGCACTAGTGAATGGGGCCAACGTTGAAATTTCTTCAATATGTGCTTGTATGCATCGAAATTTGACATGGTTATACTAGACATATGCCTTGACGGTATGGGAGGGTTTCAAGACTCAAGGATATTTGATGTCCCGACCACATAATCTTTGAGATCGTCCATGTTTGCAACAACGTTCATAATGGAGCGTCTCATATTTTTCAAATGTCGTTGTTTCCATCCGTAGAATCTTTGTTGGAACTCTCTTGAAATGTCATGGAACTTCCAATTCAACCACCACAAATGTTATGCACTGACCCTGCATAGTGAGCACTAGTGAATGGGGCCAACGTTGAAATTTCTTCAATATGTGCCTGTATGCATCAAAATTTGGCATGGTTAGACTAGACACATGCCTTGATGGTATGGGAGGGTTTCAAGACTCAAGGATGTATGATGTCCCGACCACATCATCTTTGAGATCATCCATGTTTGCAACAACGTTCATAATGGGAGTCTCATTGTCAAATGTCGTTGTTTCCATCTGTATAATCTTTTTTGGAACTCTCTTGAAATGTCATGGAATTTCCAATTCAACCACCAAAAATGCCATGCACCGACCCCTCATAGTGAGCAGTGAATGGGGCCAACGTTGAAATTTCTTCAATATGTGCCTGTATGCATCGAAATTTGGCATGGTTAGACTAGACACATGCCTTGACAGTATGGGATGGTTTCAAGACTCAAGGATGTATGATGTCATACAGAAACATTTTGAAAAAATTTCAACGTTGGCCCCATTCATAGGTCATCGTTGCCCATCATGTACTCTAGCCCTAGTACAATGTCTTTTAATAGTTGTTTCCTTTAAAATTTAACCGATCAGAAAATTAAAACGAAATGAGAAGATCCCTAGTACAATGTCTTTTAATAGTTGTACTCTAGCCAAGAAGACCTGCAAACCCTTTTTGAAGTGTCGTTATTATAGAAAACTTGTCGCAACATCTGTAAAATGCAACATATTTATTGATTTTATAACGTCTCAATTCCGACGATCATTGATCAAATCAAAGTTGACTTGGTCAAAATACTAGGTGAGCGTTGGAGGGGGAAAACCTAGTTTCCACAACGTCGCAATTGCGACCACTATCTTCACAAACGTGGCAAGAGAGACGACTATGTCACAAACGTGGCAAGAGAGACGAATATGTGAAAAACGTGGCAAAAGAGACGAAAAAGTGGCAAGAGAGACGACAACATGGAAAGAGTGACGTCAACGTGGAAATAGCGATGTTATCAGGCAATATGGAAAACAAAATTTAAAATTTCCTCTATTTTTCGACAATATGGCCAATTTTGTCCATAACGACGCAAATAAAACATCGTAATTTTTATAATATGTACTAGTGATGGAATATGATTTTCGATGGAGCTGCCTGTAGAGAGGGAGCAGGGGTTGGCGTATGGATCAATCACCCCAAAGGAGATTCAAAATTGTGTTCTTACAAACTGTTTTTTGAGTGCACGAATAACATGGACGAATATGAAGCATTAATATTGGGGTTGAAGGTTTTGAAAGAATTGGGTGGCAAAATAATATTTGTACATGGAGACTCTAAGATAATTATCAATCAAATCAAAGGCATATACCAAGCAAAGCATCCCAGACTGAGGGCATACATGAACCTAGTGCTAGATCTCCTTGAAATTTTTCCAGAGTATAATCTTTCAGCAATTCCAAGAGGACAGAATCAGATTGTTGATGCCTTGGCTACTTCTGTAGTGGTTTTCAAAGTTCCAATCTTCCCTAACAAAAAATATGAGGTTGAGGTCAAATACAGGCCAATGGTACCAGATAATATTAAGTACTGGCAAGTTTTTGAAGATGACAAACAAATAAAAGCTTCCTCAAGATGGAGAATGAATTTGAGAATCTGAACAATGATGAATAATAATGTGATGAAGAGGTAGATGCAACTGCCTTCACAAAGGATAGGTACTTCGACAATCAGATTGCAGGTAGAGACATAGTTCATCTAAAGAGAAACATCTTTCCCAAGGGACTGGTCCCATTGGAGAAACTCTTTGATAATAATGATGTGGCAAGAATTCCAAAAATCATAGTAAATGAAGGGGGTGTAGAATATTGCAATATTGGGACTCAGGAGGATCCCAATATCATCAAGCTGTCCAGAACACTCAGCCCTGAAGTCAAGGATAAATATATCAAATTAATGAAAGATTTCCATGACGTTTTTTCCTGGAGCTATGATGATCTAAAAGTTTATGACACCAGCATAATCCAACATGTGATCCCAATAAAAGAAGATCACAAACCTTTCAAATGGAAATTAAGAAGGATAAACCCTTTGTTGTTGCCCTTGATTGAGAAAGAGGTAAAGAAGATATTTGAAGCCAAGATCATAGTATCCCTAAGGTTTTCTAAATGGGTAGAAAACATACTGCCAGTCAGAAAAAAGAGTGGAGAAATCAGATTGTGTGTGGATTTCATAAATCTAAACAGAGTATCTCTAAAGGACAACTACCCACTGCCTAAGATGGACCACATTTTACAAAAAGTGGTGGGTTCTTAGAAAATGTCAATGTTGGATGGATTCTCTGGATACAATCAAATTATGGTGCACCATGATGATCAGGAAAAGACAACGTTCACAACTCCATGGGGAACATTCATGTATGCCAAGATTCCTTTTGGTCTCATGAATGAAAGGGCAACATTTCAAAGAGCTATGGACATAGCTTTTGTTGATGAAAAGGACAAATTTATTGTTATTTGCCTAGATGATATCACTGTGTATTCTGGTTCGGATGAAGAATACCTCAAGCATCTAAGAAAGGCATTTCAGAAGTGCAGAAAGTTCAGAATCTCATTAAACCCTAGGAAGTCAAATTTCTCTATGGAATAAGGAAATTTGTTGGGTCACATTATTTCAAAATAGGAAATAAAGGTATATCCCAGCAGAGTTGAGGGAATCCTAAAAATTGGCATACCCAGAAGCAAAAAAGAGGTACAATCTTTTCCGGGAAAAGTAAATTTTTTGAGAAGCTTTATCCCCAACTTGGTTGAAATCATAGAGTATATTACCAACATGATCAAGAAAGGAAATGAAATAAACTGGACCCCTGAAGCCAAAAAATCCTTTGAAGACATGAAAGTGGCATTGACCAAGGCTCCAGTACTGGCCAAACCTAATTTTGAAAAGGACTTCATATTGTTCTCTTTTGACTCAGAGCACACAATTGTTGGTGTTTTACTATAGAAAGATGAGCAAAATTTTGTGAATCCCATAGCATATTAAAGCAATACATTGAGGGATTCCCCTTTGAAATATGATATCATGGAGAAGCAAGCATATGCACTAGTCAAGGCCTTGAAAGAATTCAGAGTTTACATCTTGCATTCCCATACTACTTCTTATGTGCCCAGTAGCTCTGTGAAAGACATATTAACCCAACCTGATCCTGAAGGAAAGAGGGGTAAATGATAGCAGTGTTGTTAGAATATGACCTTGAGATCAAACCAACCAAGTTGATCAAGGGACAGGGGCTTGCGAAGCTGATGGCACAAACCAATTGTGAAATTTTAGGAATAAATTGCATGGCTGACTTGTCAACAAGTACAGAGGAAGAGAGAAATCCTCATATATCCCAGAAGTTTCTTGACTCCCCATGGTATGAAGACATCATTTATGTATTGAGGAATTTGCAGGCTCCTCCTGAATTCTGTAAAACAAAGGCCAGATTCTTAAATTTGAAAGAAGAAAAGTTTTGTATAGGAAATTAGTCTCTATATTGGAAGGATCCAGTGGGAATTTTGTTAAGTTGTTTGTTGGAATAAGAAGCTGAGAAGACTATCAAAGAATTTCATAAGGGTGACTGTGGATGGCACCATTATTGGAAAATCACTGTGCACAAGATTTTGAGGGTTGGGTTCTATTGGCCTAGCATTTTTTCTGATGTCTATAAAGAGGTTTCAAGATGTCATGAATGTCAAATTTGTGATGGAAAAAGAAAATTGCAGCCTTTGCCTTTGAAACCCATCTCTGTTGAGGCACATTTGAGATAGCAGGGCCTTGATTTTATAGGAGAAATACATCCACAATCCTCATCTCAACACAAGTGGATTCTAAAAGCAACATATTACTTCACTAAGTGGATTGAGGCAGTTCCCACCAGGAAGGAAACATATGTTGTTATCATTCAGTTTTTAGAAGACAACATTTTGTCCAGGTTTGGATGCCCAACCAAGATCATAACAGATAATACAACAACTTTCAAGTCCATGAAAATAGAGAAATTTTGTAGTGATTACAATATCACCCTTGGCCATTCTACATCTTATTACCCTCAAGGAAATGGGTTGGTTGAGTCTTCAAATAAAAGATTAGTCAGAATTATCAAGAAACTGTTGCAAGATAACAAAAAGGTTTGGCACAAGAAGCTCATCCATGCACTATGGGCCAACATAATCACCCCAAAAAGAGATCTATCGCCACCTCACCTTTTTAGATTGTTTATGGTACAGAGGCTATTTTTCCTACTGCATTGGGATTTCCAGTGATGAAGTTGTTACAGGAATAGGATGCAAAGATAGATGCCACTCGAAGAAGAAAGGATGAACTAATCAATGTCCAACAAAACAGGGAAAAGGATTTCAACAATGCTCAACTTCACCAAGACAAGATCAAGAAGGATTTTGACAGGTGTACCAAGGAGGATGACTTCAAATCGGGGGACTGGGTATTAAGATGGGACACCAGAAATGAAGATAAGGGAAAGCATGGGAAGTTTGACCATCTATGGCTGGGACCGTTCAAGATTGTAGCATACCATGGAAACATTGCCTACCTGCTACAAGAGAGTAATGGAGATATCGTTGGGGCAGGGCCTGTGAATGGCAGGTTCCTCAAACATTATATCGTTTGAACAATCATCACCCCATCCATTCATTGTACATAACCATTTTTCATTTTTCTTTTTGCATGAAGAAATTGAAATAAAAGAAGCATAGCTAAAGCCTGAGATGAAGGCCTGAGCTATGTTGGGTCGATTTTGAGTTTTTGAATAAAAATTGTTAGATTCAGATCACAGGAATAAATCACAGCACAATGGATAGGCACTCGGTCTACCGTTATTTGGTACCTCATAGGGAGGATAGCATCCCCAGTTGGAGCCTATGTTATCACCATAACAATTATTTGATGGGATCCAAGTCTCGGGATTTAGCGAGGGGATAAACCAGTGTACATATGTGATAGATTGGAGGACGGGGCCACACCTAGCGAAGAAGGGATAAATCTAGTGGAGGCATAGAGTTGATGGGACACAGTGGATCCCAGATCTCAGGTACCATAGATCAACGGTCAGTAACCATATCGGGTGGGGAACTAGCACGTGGTTTAATTATTTGAAAGAGGGGCGATGGAAATATTGTGGTTTCGCCTCAAGGCCATGTGGCACCACCAGATGCATATCAGGGTGAAAAGTGGTCTATCCCAGACCGTTTTCCCTCATCCTCGATGTCGGGAAATGTATATAAGGGAGGGACCCTTGTCGTTATTTTATGATATTTCAAATCATTTGACAATTAAAATTGGTGCGACCGCTCCAGTCGAAACTAAGCTCAACAATGCACCAAATTCATGCTTATTCCTCTCATTCACAGGTATTTTTCATCATCACCATGGATCCTGTCATTTTTTCTGTAACATATCAAGATCCCCTGCCAAGCGAAGAATCCCTAATTGACAGAGACTCTGATGTGTTTAACACCGAAATAACCGTCTCACTCGTCTCTGTGTCCAAAGCCAATTTGTCAAATCATGTAGGAAGACAAATACCCTTTCTCGAAGCAGTCCAATCTTCCATCGTCCCTTACGCCGTCAAAGTCTCTTTCCCTTTCCTAGAATTCGTAGGCTGGTGCGTTGAACAATACTCACAAGAAGAGAGAGTCGTTTTAGATAGGTTAGGGCCAGAAGTCCTGTGTAAAATAGATTGCTCTTCCATTCGATACACCCTCAACATACCATATTCCCCTTCCACATCGTCTGAACCCTTCAAGGAGGAAAATCTAGTTAAAGTTTACAGAGAATGTTCCCTCGAGGTCAAAAACCCATTTTTGCAGACAATTATCAAACCTGAGCAGTATTCCGAGATTTTGTCCCTGCCAATGAATGTAAATTCCATGGTTATCGAGATCCAGTGGGCCTGTTCCATACTCAGTCAGATTTTAGGTCTGGATAATGAAAAATATGTAGTTGAGTTCATGTTAGGTTTTTTGTTAACCTTTTTTCATCCAGTGAATCAGTCTGTATCAGTTTTGATAAATTCATAGCTGATATTGTACACAAACAACTAGTGAACTTCAAATCACTAAGGCACTTCAAGTATTACACATACTTGCTAAAAATATTCCTGGAGACAAACAAGAAAGAGTTCCTTGAAGCAACATTCATCTCCACCAAATGCAAAAGAATCACCATGCTCATTTTCATAAATAAGATCATGTCCAGAGTTTACAGTTTGATCTTCAACACCAACCTACCAAGAGTCCTGGAGGATATGAAAAGTTACTTGTAGCCAAATTCAGAAAACATAATAGGAGATTGGGTGTTGTTCATGCATTCTACAGTAATTTGGGTATATGGTTGTCAAGAGGCACCTTATATTCCCCCTATATTTCTAACACCCATAGTATTTTCCCTGGAGTTCATCAAGAAAAGAATCATCTCATAGATAGAGCATTTCCTGAAAATGCACAAGGTGTCCAACTTGAAATTTCATTTCATCATAGGACCAATTGTTGTGAAGACTAGAGATTTCTTACCTCAGATCCAAGCCAAGCTCAAGGAGTTTGGATTTTCACAGCTACAAGGGATAATATATGATCCACATCAGGTCATATATAAAAGAATATTGATGAGAAAACAAGGCCCTTATGAACATGAGTATGTTGAAGGTTTTGACAAATTGGCTAATTTGGAAACCTGTGTTGATATAGAATCCATCTTGCAACCTACTCAAACACAACAAGTGGGAACAACCTTATAGAAGAATCAGACACAACAGACCCCTCAGAAGCTGACATTCCAAGATCCCAAAGTAATTGTATACAAAAAGAGAAGTAGTTCAGAAGCCCTAGGCACCAAAAGTAATTGTATACAAAAAGAGAAGTAGTCTGCCCTAGTAACTAATAGTCAACAAACCGCCTCCTAAGAAGATGAAGATTTCACATTCTCCACAGATAGTAGATTTGGAGGAATAAGAGATTAAGGAGAAATTAAGTATGGGTATGGTGGAAAGTGGCACTATAAAGGGAGAAGTCATGCTCCAAAGTGAAAGCATCTCAAAAGGTTTCATCAACAAAAAGCATATTTTTGATAAAGCACCTGATACCACTAAATCTAAAGAGGATTTAGCAGCAATATGTCGTGGAAAGGATCTTGGCCATGAGCGAGATAAGGGACTTTACAATGAAGTAGAAAATATTTCTCAACATAAGAGTCTTCTCTCTTCTCAGTCAGATACATAGAGAATAAGACACTCAACATAGCGATTGCAGATGAGGATAAAGCGTGTGAGGTCAAGCTGCATTATGAGAACATCAGTGTCCCAAACAAGGTGAAATTCGACAGAAACACCACTGACATGTTGTATTTGGACTACCTGCTTAAAGTTTTCAATATTGAAAACTCATGCACTTAAGCTAGAAGGATAGTTGAGACAAGAGAAAGCGTCCAACAGAGCCTGGTAGACTCAAGTCAAGAGATTAGAATATGAAGGCTCTCACGGGGTAAAAGATTCTTTAGAAGAGAAATACAAGATGATTCAAAGCATGAAGAAAAGGCTAAATATGTCTACCACAGAGCATCCACAAGCAATAGAGTTGTCTTATCTAGAGAAAGAGAAAGTTACATTTCAACAAGAAGCATTGAATTACAAAGCAAACGTGTTTCAACTGGAGAAGGAAAAGGTGAATTGGTCACAAGGACATACAAGAGAATCAAACACGGTTTTTGTTGCACCTTCTACTACAGGAACTGAGCAAAGCACTGATGAATTGGTTCAGGCTATGTCCCAAGTTATCCTGAAAGCAGAAGAAATCAAGAGCCTCAAGGGAGGCATAGAAAAGATGCAACAAGAAATAAGAATAAAGGATGAGAAGATGTCTCAGTTTCAGAAAGAAAATCAATATTTACAGGAAAGAGTATACAAGTTGAAAACAAGGTTGAAAGGAAAAGGATTGTTGCAGGGGGCCAAACATGTCATCTGGGACTCTATTACTTCTGAAGTTGCTAAGTTCAGGGTATAATTAAATTTCATCGATGACAAAGACAGCATGGCCATCATAGCCAGAAGTAGATGCACTGTTGTGAGTGAAACATTGGCAAAGAAACCCTTAGAGTGGGACCAAAATTCTATAAATATGTTGAATTCCATTCCCACCACTGAACTTCAGACCATTGGGGTCAAATACAGGACCACTTTGATCATTTGGGCCAGGAGAGTCATTTCCAAGCATAATTTTCTTAAATCAATCCAAACCAAGGTCATGCAGATGGAGTAGAGCATACAATAATTCAAAGATCTGTTTGAAGAGTTGTTCGTCAAAGACCTCCCTTCATTTTTGGATGGTAAAGGGAAATTGTACAATCATGAGGAGTAAAACTCTCACCTCTCCCAATGCAAAATGGATCACTCCAAGTTTGAAATCCTGGAGGAAAACGTGAAGGGGACAAACCTGGTGGAATATTTAACCACAAATTTTGAGATCCTAAATCAGTTCAAGATAGTGAAGATCGGTCTCCCATCCATGACTTATGCCTCTTGCATTGACCTAGAGATTCTGATCAAATAAATGATGGACTACGAGATCCCTTATGACTTGCAGTGGAAAGAGATAGTGCAGTTAGGAAAGAATAAATACAGTTTTCCAGGGACCAACAAATAGCCTCCAAGTGTCACCGAATTTTCAAGTCCAACATAGTACAAAAGCGAGACAGATAGCGAAGACAAAAGTGGAGCAGTCAGAGAAATTAGTCATTAGTTTACGAATCATTTTTGATTAATCATTGTAAATCAGTTCACATACCGAGACTGTCAGTTGAAATTATTATAGTCGGTTTTAGAAGCTGAAACATTTCAGTTCAGCTATTGTAATCAGTTTCTAGTTAAAGAAACTCAAATTGTATAAATTCTAGAAGTTCTGAATGAATTAATGTTGACATAAGTGCAAGGACACCTTTTTAGTTGTTTATGAACTCAATTGTAATTTTCTGTAGATGAATTGAATACATATGCAAAATCTTTTTGAAGTCTCTATGAAAATATTCTAATGGTGGTGATATGAGTTTTGTCTCCTTATATCGTATGTATTTTTTGTGTTCTTAATTCCATTTTCATTTTCTTCTGTTTAAATTGGATAGTTAAAAGCTCGGAATTCATCTCATGATGCTCTCGGCTTAAGCAATTTAAACTGTGTGTATTTCTTCTTAACTAATTCATAATTCACTTAAGTAATGCTCTGATGCAGTTATTTGTTTTCTCCTTCCTCTTACACCCTACTTGAATACATTTTATAACTCAAATTCATTGCCTCATTTAGCCTTTATCCTCTGGAGATTTCTAATATTCAATCATTGTTTTCATTCACTTTCATAATTTTGACTCCATAGCCCTAAGTGACCCTCCCCTTCCTTGCTAGTAAATTTATAAAAAAAACCCAAAACAAACTAAATCTAGCCACCGATTTCCAAATAAATATCAAGTGACATGAGACAACCCTCTCTGAGCTGAGCAGGATAGTACCCAGCTCTAAATTAGGTTGAAACAGTTACCTCTGTCATTTGTATATCAGGCAGACAAAATTTACAGAGTGCTAACACAAGGGAAACCCTAAACAAATGTGTGAAAACCCTAGAAGACAAGTCGACCTAGCAGAATAAATAATATAAGAATATTGTCTTCCATAAAGACAAGTTGGATCCACAGGAAAAAGATAAACAAAAAATATAATTACTAGAAAGTCAAGTTGGCCCATCCAGAAAAGTCACTAGACAGATTAATATAAATAGAGGACATTTTAGCTCATTTGTATACCCAGTCAGAGTGCAAGTCTTGTGAAGAGATGCAGTTGCAGTTGCAAGGAGGAATAAGGGAATATGGTCATCTCTTGGTCTTGGTATCTCTCTAGTGATATCAAGTGATATTATTAGTGATATTCATGGTGAAACTATTGGTGATATTCTTGGTAATACTCTTGGTGACATTCTTTCTAAGTATGGCACAAGTTTGAGAGAGCAATGCAGTTGCAGTTGTTGCAGTTGTGTATGGTACTTGTTCTATGGATATGGAGATTCTCTCTCTTGTTCCTACCCTTAGAGAAGTAATGCTCTAATTGTCTTGAGTTGTTGTTCCAGTTAGCAACTAAGTTTTATCTGTTGGTTCTAGTATGGATTTACAAAATAATTTTGTCAAAGGTTAAGGTGCTCGAGGGTGGTTGTGTGCCTATGATTGGGTGACAATAGTGATATTGTCTATGGTAAAATGAGCACATCAATTATTTTAACATATAGGACCCTCCCCTATATCAATGAGGATATGTGATTTCATTTTCAGTGTATCAATGCGGAATGATCATCTTATGCCGATATGGGAGGGAGATCGACTTTTTTTGTGTGTATTGGCGAAGAGAAGTGATTTCTCGGCCACTGTATCCGTGAAGAGAAGTGATTTCTCGGTCAGTGTATCAGTCGAGGAAGAAAATTGTGTTCTGAAATGTCAACGTGTAATGAGGATAACTCGTCGATATATCGATGAGGTGAAAATATTTTGAAGGAAGAAAAGTAAAAAATCATCTAAGGATGGAAGAAAATTCAAGGAATTTTAAGGTGGAAAGGCGTCGATGTAATATGTGAATGTCTTGTTGATACATCCTATGTCGACACGTCAAGTGGATTTGTTTCTGGTATGTTGATGGATAAAGTGGATCACTTGACGATACACTATGTCTTAGTGAGCAATGAAGATCCTTTGTCAATACACAGTGTATCGACGGGTAGACAAGATATTCAAATTTTCAAATGATCAACTCTAGTGGAGAAGAAAATAAAAGTTTAAGTATCAAAGTTCCACAAAGGGGAAGTACAAAACTTTTTTTGGGCTATGAAGTTAATAGGGGGGCCCTGTTATAGCGCAAGTTGTATTTTGGGAAAATCCCGAACCAACCACAAAATCATGTGCTACAACTATGGGACACTACACCCAATGTCACCTCGATGTAGGTCCCACACTTGGCGGGTGACTAAGGTCACTCTTGGGAGGCGATCCCAGAGACCCTAGGGGAAATGAGAAGGATGAAGGGAGGTGTAAGGATAAGTCCCCTGGAAGGTCAAGTGATGCAAGAATAGATTGGCTAGAAATGGTAAGTAAAGAGAGGTAAATGGATATCGAGTAAAGAGATAGTTGTTGGTGCACCTGTACCTTCCCGAGACACAAGAAAAATCCAAATGCAAAGAAATATATCAAGTGGATCATCAAGTTAATATTGTTGTCCCTATTTTGAAGAATTTACATCATCAATATATGACATCCAAATCAACAATTAAAAGGTATATATTATTTAGCAATGTCAATAATAAAACTAGCACCAATGTGGACCAAAAATAACACTTCAAGACTGAATAAAGATGGTTGTCATAAAAGTAAATTTATGCAGCAGTATATCAGCCTTATGGCCGTATAATTCAATGAATTACAACAAAAAATATGACCATCAAAAAGTTCCAAAATCTATCCCAATAGATGCACCTATGTTAGTAGTTTAAACTAGCAAAGTTAGAGGGTTAGTCTAGGGTTATCTTGTGAGATATTAGAGGTTAGGGTTAGAGTTTAAAGAAGACCTAATGGTTATAGGTTAGTTTTAATACATCAATAAGAATGTTTTGGAGAAAGAGTATTCCCTAAGGGAGGAATAATCCCCAAGGCATCAATATCATTATCCAAAAGAGACAACTTCAAAACTTGAAATTTGTACGTTTACCAAGGCAACAATTTATTTCTCCCATGCAATAAGTAAATGAATACTGCCTTTAAGAAAGGGTTAATGGAGTCAAGAGAATGTGAAGAATACATATAGGCTACTTCCTTTGGGGTGTAATCCCTTTTACTCCCCAATGCAAGCTTCTCTTAGCTAGGGTTTCAACTAGGAGGGTGTATGCAATTATACTCCTCTTAGTAAACCCTTATGAAACAATATTCCCTTAGCAATAAAATGGTGGAAACACAAGTAGGGGTGTATTCCCTTATAATCCCTACTTGGCTAAAGAAAATAGAACCTTTAACTTGTACACATGATAATACAATGAAACAAATGGCACCTTCAATCATTAAAAGGAAATAAAAGCTAGACTAACCACCCAAAAAGAAATGAAGAAAGCATTCCAAGGCTAGCACACCATCTCCATCAACCATAACCAAGGCATAGCCATAAACAAAGAAAAAAAAAGATAACTAGCCAAAGGGAGCAAAAATTTCAGTCCAAGAGCCTCTCACAATGGAGAGTTATGTTATGAAAATGACATCTTATGATCTCTATTTATACAACATGTAGCTAACATAGTTTGTCCACATAATATTAGGGAAAAAACAATATTAGGGATCAACAACCCTAATATTTCCCCTTTACAAAGATAATATTTAAAAATTCTCTTTAACTTCACTTTTGCACAAAGAAAACCCTAAAACAAAGGTGACATCAACCCTTGAAGGAGGACGTTTTGGAAAATTGAGCAAGTTGTCGGAGCTGGGATGCAAAGTAGGGCCTCCAAAGGAAATGTGGAAATCATTTGGAGCCTCTCCACCTCAAAATTCCATGCGTCATGGTATGATTCATCATCAACCACCATATTCCCCTCAAATGTGACGTCAAGCCCCTAGGGAGTGACATTTTTACCCTTCTGGGCAAGTCGTTTCGCATGAAAAGGGTGGGATATGTCTATCCAGTTGTGTCGTAGGCCTCCTAAATCATCTATCTATCATCTGGCATGAGGTCCTATGTCATCCATCCTATGGGATTCTTTCCCTCATGGAAGTCCAAGATAGGCGTGTTCTTCCAAAACTAGCCACCAACCTGTACCTGCAAGACAAATGGATATGCCCTCCAAGGATCTCAAGTCAAAGCATCATGATGAGTGAATCAATTCAATAAAAGAGCCATTAAAGAATGTATAACAGGACTACATCATACAAACATGTGCTTAAGAAACTAGATGTTTTTCCAAGTTTGGTTGTGGGTGGGTTGGCATGGTACTACTTTTCAATGGATCAAACTTCCTAAGTCTAGGAACAACCTTATCTGAGTCATGTGAATGAAATAAAATGGATTGGGGAAGTACTCAATGGGCATGGGGTTCATGATAGGGTCCATAATATCTCATTTATGGGTGCCTTTGTGGAGGGTGTGCCACATCTTCATCCACAATGCATTTTTTCCAAGCCCGTCAATTTCTTTTTATATTTATTTCTTTGTATTTTCTTTCAATATATAATAGGGAGAGTTGGAGGCCACTTCCCTAGCGTGATGACCAGATATCAACAGTGTCACCCACAAGTACATTCACAGAAATGATAAGGTTGGCTTGTGATGAGATCGCCTTTCCCTCAGCCATGCAACTGAGAGCCATTACCCTGGTGTGATGGAAAAAAATGGTAATTTTATACCATTAGATACCCATGGACGAGATATGATAGCTTGTGATGAGACCCCCTATCCACAACTGATCCTTTAAGCATTTTTATTTATTCTTTTCATGGGGTCCTTATTTTATTGCAGAGAATATTTTCATTGCTTTCTCGGGATCCTCTGGGCGAAGCATCTGGAAGGTTCTTTCATTGGATTTTATCTTTTTCTAGCTAACTCCCCTATGGGCCTTCAACCCCTTCTTCCCATGAAATGAGGAATGGTCCCTTCTAGGGTCAATCCACCCCAAAATCCAAAGAGATGATGCCATGAGGGTAAATAATGATGGGAAGTGGTAAGTATGGTTAGGAGTGGCACGATGAATCATCAAAGGAATCTCCCAAAAATACCCCATCCTAAGGGTGACCATCTACTTGAGTTTCCCAATCCAACCACCAACATTTAAACAAGGTAAAAGGCATAGTTTCCAAAGAATATATCTCATAATAAAAAATAACCTCTGATATACAAGATATAATTCCTCAACTGTTAAAATGATACCCACCATCATACTTGATTTGTACCACATGGAGCAAGACCCAAGTGACCTGTGGTGGTAAGATGGTGTGGATGATGACAAAGTGCTAGGTCATTGTGGTGGCAATGCAGGTCTCTAACTGTGAAAAAGGATAGTGTTGGTCATGTGGTCTCTCGGCACTCGATATCTGCAACCTGAGGGCCTCAAGACATAATCTCCTTAGTTATCCACAAAATGGGGATAACGTCTGTCTCCTACTTGGGGACATGTGCTCGTCGTAGAGTGCATGAGAACTACAACATCTCATATTAGACCCGTTCCTTCAAGGAAACACCAAACTGTCAAGTGAAGGATGGCCTACTCATCCTGATTCTCATATGGTCATAATCAAAACCAACTAAGCTAGAAACAAAAAACTTTGAAAAAATTTCTAACTAAGTATACGTATATGATGATGAAATCAATAATGCAAGTAGAGAAAAATGAAAATGCAATGCAACTAAACTAATATGAGAAAACAAAATTCAATATGCAAGAAATCAAGATGACTTACCTACTTACCTAGGGTCTTGGGACCCTGAAGATCAAGTCTCGAAGGTGTCAGGTGAAATCGTACAACCAGTGAAACCACTTGATCATTGGACAAAGACATTTCCCCCTGTTCTTAATCATTTGAAACAACAAATATAAGTCCAACACATATTAATCATGAGCATAAATAAACATATAATCAATCATGAAATAAAACTCTTGGTGATGGGTGGGAGGGAGGAAATCCTATTGAAAATAGAAACCACAATCTCGATGGTCCTGAAACTCCCATCTGCAAGCATATCCAAAAGCCTAATCTATCCATCTCTAGAGTGGACTGGCATATGTATATGATGGATAATCTTCATCCTCATCAACAAAATCACTGCTCCTCGAAGACTAAGAAGATGTGAGATAACTCAAGAAGACCCCATGCTTCACCCAAGGGGAAGAAATGAGGTACATGACGAGCTTAGGTATATAAGAAGAAAAAAGTTGCATCTTCGACTATGAATCCTCGTGAGAATATCCAATATGAAAAAACTTCTACTTCGTAGAGTGAACCTTTGATTTCCCTCAGATGGCATGTCTTGGTACTCTTCCAAAATGAAGGGTGAAAATGTCTGAAAATCCTCATCAAGCAAATCTTTGATCATGTCACCATCACCATCCCAAACATATGAGTCATATATGCATGAATACCAATCCTTTTCTTGGGGGATTCCATCAATGTCGTAAGTGGGATCTCCATCAAAGGTGAAAAGGCCCATGTCCCATCCACGTTTTCCAATCTATATGAAAGTGTCAATATGATGATCAACTGTATCCGAGGGCTATTCTAGTGCTCCTTCACTTACAGGATCATGGAATAAGATGTCATCAATATCATCGAAAGGGTCATAACACATAGTGTGCTCTTCTTTATGCGTAGGAGGAATAGAGGTTTGGATGTCTTCATCTAGGTCATTAAGTGAAATCACTTCATCTTCATTAAATGCCTCCTCAGAATATTCAAAGTGATAAGCTTCATCAAGATCATATTGGAAGCTTTCTTCATAAGCATGCTCTTCAAGCATCTCTTTTACTTGATTCATCTGCTCTTCAACGACTTCATTAGCATCTTTTTCCCTTTCCATCTACAAAATTTCCTTCGATGAGGGATGGCAGGGTCTTGCTTGATTCCAAGGTGCCATAGTCCCATCGACTATAAGAACACCTCAAATGAGTTTCGGGGGAGAGAAAGGCTTATCAAAGGATGAAGGGGGAGAGCAGGGGAAAGGTAAGTAATGGAAAGGTGGGTTCGGGAAATGGTGGAGTCGCCAGACAAACTTTGAAGCAGGTATGTCAAAGTAAAATGGGTAAGTTCTTGGAGTGGAGTCACCAGGAAATCTTGGGGTGGAGGATTTGGGAAAGAGACTTTCCAAAAGTGTCATTTTAGGGCACGGAGAGGATTCAAAATCCTCCCTGACAACGACGCCAAAATGTTATAGCGCAAGTTGTAGGTTGGGCAAAGCCTGACTGTTAGGGTCCTAACCTGCACATAGGTAGAGCAATATATTCAGATGTAATAAAGGTCAATATTAATAAGGCCTTTCAATAAAATAGAATAAGGTGGATGTAAGAAGACCTAATAGAAGCTTCCGCTTCTAGAAGGATCTTCCTCTAGATGCTTCTCTTGATAGACATATTTAGTATAAATAAGGGTTGAGGGTATGAAAACCCTAGTTTTTGGAGATTATTGTAACAGAGCGTTGCTCAACTGGAGGTTGCCCCCTCGAAGAGGCTCGTGAACATTGCTTTATGAATCAAAGTGTTATTTCTGTTGTTGTTCTTATATCATTTCTGTGTTATTGTGGAGATTATGCTGGTTATATTACTATTATTCTACCATTTCTAGCATTTTATTTATGTTCTGCATACTTTTTATATCTGGTATATTACAAGTGGTATCAGAGCACTTTCCTTGGTAGAAATTGTGGGATTTTTTTCAAGGTAGAGACGTATTCCAGTGTCTTTAAGCCACAAAGATTTGTTGTTACGCGCATAAACTCACGGTTGAGGGATTCATACACGCAGGAAATACAAGTGATTCTTAAGCGCACATATGTTGGCCACCCTTGTAACCCCTATTGGTACCCCTTCGAGTGGTAGCGCATCAGACATCACCTGTGTACGGATCGACCTAGATTTCCTGAAGCCCTCTTTAGATAAACCGATCAGCCGCCTGACTGCTATAGTGCCACTAAGAACAACACTCGGGAAGATACTCTCTAGTACCTGGGCAGTCGGGTAGTACGGTTAAGGGTACGGTCTATCCTCCTTAGTTAGTGCCCTGAGATATTGGGCCGAGTACTATTGTTGGAACCCGCACGTATATCAGAGACCTATAGCATAGGGCAAACCCTTGTCTATAGAACCCTTGAATACCTAACCCTTGGGGGACAGAAACATAAACAAATTAAAACAGACAAGATCTATTGCCGCGCAACTGTGTTTGGGTTGTCAAATCACTACACTTTTCTTACTGGTTAAGCATTTGGGGATTTCATCACTGCAGTATTCTTCAGACCGAAGTATAAC
>SNQJ01S0086633.1:15125-29844 GCA_010110895.2 Picea sitchensis
GACTTATAGTACACTCATCGCTTCACTTTATTATTTACCTTCTAACATCTCTTAAACCACTTTCCTTATTTTAGGGCTAACCCACTTCTAACCACTTGTCCACTTAGTAGTTTATCCATTAACTTTATTATTTAAATAATTTCTTCTTTGCAACCACTTTGACTACTTTGACCTTTTGGGGCTTCTAGATGACTCATGAGTGTTTTCCAACTTCACATGGTCATAACTCTCTAACCGTGAGGAGTTATGTGACATTCTACATACCAATAGAAATTAAATGACATGTATTGTCCATCCAAAATAATCTTACCTTAAAATATGTTAAAACTCATACCACTATACATCAAGCAAACTTGGTTCCATTACCCAAACCTTTGTGCTACCATAATTCACTATCAAACTTTCTTCAAGGGTTGACATCAATGAAAACCAACCCAAATAATCAACACTATCCCCCTTTGGCATTGATGACAACACTCTGATGCAATACTTAAGTCATATCACTCATGCCCATGTGACAATCGCTCCCCCTGGAGCCATGACTCTGTGCTCTTTATCCAAGAATTTACATTTGTATCTGATAAGTCTCTCCCCCTTTGTCATCAATGGAAAAGTTATCTTTCCATATGGGGCTGATCCCCCTAACTAAAATGTCCTTGGCGATACTCCCCCTAACTGAACACTTGGAGTTGATCCCTTTTATGGTGCTTCCTCGTGTAAATCTAAGAAATATAAGACAAGCATTAAATAACATTCATTTTGGAGTAGAAATTACCCTGAGTCTCTAGAAAAGATACTCAAAGGCTTCCCTTGGAAGACGTTTCATAAAGATGTCTGTCACTTATTTTTTTGTGCCCACATATTCAACTCTAATGTTCTTCTCTGCAACCATTCCCGTAGAAAGTGATACTTTATTGGAATGTGCTTCATCTCAGAGTGCATCACTAGGTTCTTTGAGATACTGATGAAGCTTGTATTATCACAATATATTAGAATGGGCTCATCATACTCAACCTGTATATCTTTCAGAGTTTGTTTCATCCATAGAATTTGTGTACAACATCCCCTTGATGAGATATACTCTGCTTCGACTATAGATAAAGATACTGATGATTATTTCTTGCTTAGCAAGGATACTAAAAACTCACTCAAGTAGAATGTTGTCCCACTAGTGCTTCGTTTATAATCAATGCAACCTACCCAATCTACTCCTGTGTAGGAAATAATTGATAGATCCTTTCCTTTTGGATACCATAATCCAAACTCTTCTATTCCTTTGAGATATCTAAAAATCCTCTTCACTACTAAGACATGTGATTCCTTTGGTGTTGCTTGAAATTTTCCCAACTGTCCAACTGCCTACATTACATATGGTCTAGATGTTGTCACATATAGTAAGATACCAATCATTGACATGTATTGCCTATGGTATGTAGACTTTGAATCATCATCTTTTCTCAACTTGCAACTAGTTTGCAATATTGCATTTTGAACCTATTTAACATTTCTCTGATATACTTATTTTGAGAAATAAAAATTCCTTGGTTGCTTTGACATATCTGAAGACCCAGAAAGAATGATAGTTCTCTAAGTAATGAAATTTCAAATTCATTCTGCATATCCTTTGCAAATTTTTGGTTTGATGTAGAGCTTGTCGTCTACACTTCCTTTTCTGAACCATGTCTGTTGTAGATATTTATCCAGTCTAGAGTACCATGCTCTAGGAACCCGTTGTTCAATGTAGTCTTCTTCTTCAAGTTCCACGTTCAAAAAAGATGATTTCACATCCATATATGTCCATACTGGTTGAAGACTCTGCTACACATCTGTCCATAATTTTGAATCATATGTCACTATACTATCATGAAGTACTATTACAACTGATTAATTTGTCATATTGTACTTCTACTAATTGAATGCACTGAATCTGTCTACTCAAATTTTGCAAGTTGCTCGAAGGATGGTTCTCTAGTCTGTCTCAACTAACGCATAGACTCCCCTGTCTATTATTCATAATATATGGGAGTCTCTAGGCCGGATGGCTCAGAACAATTCCTTCTCTGAAGTGATTCATCATCATATTCATTAGTATATTCATCATCTCTCTGAGCTCTAAATTCTTTCTTTCTTTTTGTGGATTCATCTTTCACTACACTGCCTAAAAGTAAAATCTATTGAACATGTTCCTTATTTACTTGTCCTTCTTTTCTTTCACTTATTTTCCAAACCTTTTTGTAGCTGGTGACTTTCTATGTAGAATTTTCTTCATCTTATTTTATTTCGAATCTTGGGATCTCTGGGACCTGGTCTTTGTTCAACTATTCTTCATGTTTTTGTATCCATACTTTGTTATATCTAATATCAGTGCTCTCTTTCATGGAATTATCAATCATGTTTCTTCAATCACTAGCTATGTTTCCATAGTTATGACATTTCTAGGATTCAATGTTACGTGGGGCCACATATGAACTTCTTTCTTGAACATTTATTTTATAATCCCTGCAATATGAAACCTTATGTCCAAAATTAGTACAATAAAATAAATTACAATAAAATAAATTTGCATACCTGGGAGTGAATGATCTTCTTTGTGGTGTAGTCCATCTGAATTTCTGCCTTCACCGATCATGATCATGATTGAAGCTTCTTGGTGGCTTGACCATGGATTGCCTTATTGAATATGTATCTTCAATAGTTTTCTTAGATTCTGGTTGACCATGATTCCTACCTTTAATTACTTTTGCATAGCTCTTTCTATTTTCTTCATTCTTCTTTTCTAGCAACCTACAGTTCTTCTCTTCATTCTCTATAACTGATGTGGATGTTTCTATCTCTTCAACATTCTTGTTGAGCATGACAATTTTACTTCTTAATGTGACAACTTCTTCTTCAAGCCTCTCAACCTCTTCTTATTTCTTCAATATATGAGACTTCATGGTTTCTTTTGTTCTTTTCGCTTCTTCAATATGAATTTTTAATGTGATTATTTCTTCTTCAAGTAATTTCTCTTATTGACCAAACTCTCCCTCAAGATGGCTTAGATCGTTAGTTCTTTGTTTAAGATGATGTATAAATATATTTTCTCTCATTTTTTATTTGTAATTTTTATCCTTTTCAATAAGTTTTTCTATCTCATTTCCTTCATGGCATTCTATTTCAATATGTTTGCATTTTGCGCAATTAAATGAAAACAACATACCCCTAGTGATTATGTATTGTTTATCTTCTGAATCTGTTTGACATGGTGAACATGATTTTTATTTAACTGTATCTACATCTTCTTTTCCTTTTTCTAAATTTACGATGGGTGAAGAATATCTATCATGTAACTTATCCCAAAAAATTTTGGCTAATGAACATTTACCATACTTTTATCTTACCGGATTAGGTAATACTTTCCAGATGAAATCCATTGCTATTTTTATTATTCTTCTTCAATTTATTCTTGGTTGTAGTCTTTTCCCCTTTTGAACTACCATATCCTGTAATGACCGATAGCCAAATATAACACCCTTGTGCCTGTGAAAATACTTTCTTCCTTCCACTCTATAACTCATAATTTAATCTTGTATGACCATTAAACAATGGTACTCCATTCTCAGAATAATCCATAATGTCCTTCTAATGGTTAAAATTTTTCCTAAAGGGACCTACTATGATACCAATTTTTGGATTACTAAGAGGGCTCAGGGGGGGTGAATCATTTATAGAGAAACTGAATCCTTTTTAACCATAAAATGGAAGTGTTAAATCAATGTAGCGTTATCATCCAATAGCTATTGAGTAAATAAACAATGAACAACTGAGTAATCATACACATACAAAGTACATTGGTGTTTTTACATGGAAACCCAAAGTGGGAGAAAACCACATAATGGTTTTTTCTTATATGTCTTTAAGAATTACATTCATTGGAAGCACCAACTTCCCTTATTTTCCATCTGGAACTGGAAGGAGGATTCAACTCCCTAGTTTCTCAGAGTACAACATGAGGGAAGCTCCAACTCTCCAATTCTCTGGCTGCAACCAAAAGGAGGATACAACCCCCTATGCTCTCTAGCTACAACTAGAAGGTGGCTACAACCACCTAGCCTTTCCCCATCCAACCACCCTGACTTATAAGTAGAATGATGGAACCACTGTCACACTATCATTGTGAGATATACTGTTGTAAACCTGTACCAATCAACCTACACCAAACAACATGTACCAATATCCTAAACCATGCATCAACCATGAATCAACATGTACCTTAACATGTAATCGACATGTACCATAAACAAGTGCATCAACCATGCACCAACCTGTAACAAACAACATGTAATCAACATGTACCATAAACAAGTGCTTCAACCATGCACCAAACTGTACCTAAACCTGTACCATGAAAGATGTCATCAACCATGCACCAACCCTATACAAATAACATGTCACAACAAATTGTCCAAACAACCTATCGCAACAACCCATATCGTCAATATTATCAACCAAATCAATTCTACTCACCAAGAAAACTCTCTAAGATGTGCATCAACCAAGCATAACACAAAAAATCATAATCTTCACCAGGATCAATATTTTCTTCTAATAATATACCAATACAATTATTCTACATCATCCATAAAACATGTGTCAACTTACTACTAACAAGTCTCTCCAACCATGTACCAATTATGTACCAATCATCTATCAACTACTCATCAAGTATGACTCATCAAGATCTACCAATCATGTATCAACTAATCATCAAGTATGACTCATCAATATGTACCAATATCATCAACTATACACCTCAGGTATGTGCCAACTCATCAACTACTTGTCTCAACCATGTACCTCAACCAAAATCCCTCATCAATTTCATCATCCAAATATGATTTGTAAATCTGTAATAGACCTGTAATGAATAAAGATATGAAAATAATACACAATGTTCTTCTATGTATTTTATGTAGTTCCTCTAGGTGTCATTGTTTGGATCCTCTCTGAAAAAGGAGTTATAGAAAAAATGACATACCTTATTGAATTCTGGCCTATTCTAGAGAGCAAAATTGTAGAGCATGCCCCACAAAGAATGTTTCTTGTATGGATATAAAAATTGTACATAGAATACTATAGACTTTACTCTAACCTATACATTTTATTTACTAAATTTGGATCTGTTATGAAGATGTTATGGTGTTTTTACCCGAAACACTCATTTTAGACTAGTTTTAGGACCAACCACACACCCTATTTTCCACGGAGTCTAACTCCAAAAATACAATGACCCACAAGATGAAATGTTTATCACAACTACTTGGTTATTTTTCCTCAACAACCTCCCAATTTTATGGTCTAAATAATTCTACAAAAAAAAATATTGCGAAAATTGTGAGATGACCTGTAAATAACATACCTTAGAAAGCATTATCAAATGAATTTATCCTCCCTTGAATTCCAGCCTTCTTTACTTCACCTTCCTTTTGAAATTTGGCTTAGATATCTTTTGGTTACCCAAGTCACTTGTAGATATTCAATATGCTTAAGTATGATGAAAATGAGAGAGCCTTGCCTCTTATTTATACTTTCATGTAGCTTCCTCAAGGGGTTATCGTTTCACCATCTTAACCCACTTTCTTTATTTTATGGTTAACCCACTTCTAACCACTTGTCCACTTAGTAATTTCTCCATTAAATTTAGTATTTAAATCATTTCTTTTTTATCCACTTTGACTAATAGTACACTCATCACTTCACTTTATTATTTACCTTCTAACATCTCTTAAATTACTTTATTTATTTTAGGGCTAACCCACTTCTAACCACTTGTCCACTTAGTAATTCCTCCATTAACTTTATTATTGAAATAATTTCTTTTGTATCCACTTTGAATTATAGTACACTTATCACTTCACTTTATTATTTAAATAATTTCTTCTTTTCAACCACTTTGACTACTCTGACCTTTTGGGGATTTTAGATGACTCATGAGGGTTCTCCAACTTCACATGGTCATAACTATCTAACCATGAGAAGTTATGTGATGTTCCACATACCACCGGAAATGGCATGAAATGTACTATCCATCCAGAATAGTATTACCTTAAAATATATTAAAACGCATACCACTATACATCAAACAAACTTGAATCCATTACCCAAACCTTTGTGCTACCAGAATTCGCTACTAGACTTTCTTCAAAGGTTGACATCGATGAAAACCAACCCAAATAATCAATAATTCCCCCCTTGTGGTTTTTTCCTCAACACTAAAGTGAGGAGAGTGTATATATAAAGAGACAGTGGGTAGGTAATATCGTATTTATCTCACCTTTGTAACTTGGGTTAGAATTTTCCCAAGCCACAATCCGTCCAGTAACAATTGTAAGTATTTATATTCAATATTTTATAATTTGAAAGATTTTACATTATTAATTATATATATCATTTTTATTATTACATTAAACAATGTGAGTAGTAAGTGAAGTGAACTTTATAGTTAAATATAAGTGTATTTTCCAACGAAATGAAATGTGTAAATACACTTTTAATTAATTAAAATGAAAAAAAATATTTTTTTAATATTAAGAAATGGAAAAAAATACATAATAATAATAGAAAAATAAACTAATATAAATTAATTTTAATTTAAAATTATTTGAGTATGGTTTATATATTTTATTATTATTATTATTATTATTATTATTATTATTTTATGTTCAAAAGGTATTTTTTAAAATTAATAATAAAATGACTTAAAAAACCCTTAAAGATATGTTATGGCTAAGATTTTTAAGTAATTGTGAGCGAAGACTAAGACTTGTGGGAACTTGTAATCTTAGGGAATCAGTGAAAATAACCACTAGCTCTATGAATTCGAGAAACCCATTAAGGATTTTGCATGTAAATTTAATAAGTTTGCAATTTTAATATAAATCCTTTTGTGCATTTGGCATTCCCCTTCCATGCATGTTTTTGTATGAAATTGTCATTTTTTATATCCTATTCTTTTTTTGCACTTTGAGTAGCCTGTTCTTGGTTTTATTAAAATGGTATGAAATAAGGAGCATCCTATTGTAGAAGAACAATTTTTTTAGTTGAGAAGTAAGTTGGATAGAGTGTTTATGGGAGAGAAATCTTAGTTCCAACTAGGTATTTGTTGGGTAGATATTTAAGGAGGGAAAATGTGGTAAAGAGTTAGCTAATCTAGGGAGATGTTGTAATGAAGGAAATTACAACAATATGGAAAAATATTACTTAGTAAAATTATTGAGGCAATTCCATACATAAAAGACGTTTTGGGTAGAATTATAGGACACAATTCCAACTCGAGTTCATTAATAGAAGAGATCATTTGAAATCTATAAAGTAAGAGAAATTAGCCTAGATAATATGCTTGAAAGGGTTCAAGGGAATTTGACATTGAAGAGTTTGATAAGATAACAATTCCAATAGAGTGGAATTTAGGGAGAACTATAGTAGAAAGGTTTTTGAGTAAAGAGAGATAACAAAGATAGGAAGGAAAGCTCTAGATATTGAGTTGGATAGAACTACAACATAAAAGATAAGGATGCACATTGTAATTGGGATGATGAAATTGAAAAATGTCAATATTGGGAGGATGAGGTCCAATATTAAGAAAATAAATTAATAGTAAACTTGGAATCCTTTGAAGCGATCTAGGGAAAATTTATAAATAGACAAGTGGAGCTACAAGGCAACAAGTCCCTGCCTAAGAGGTTGAGACTTGCTTCCTTGTTGTGAATGGGTCTTTAAAGCATTCACTATCTCACATCAATAATATGACACAAAATTATTTGCAAAAATTATATCAGTAGTTTTGCACCGAGATAGCAAAGTTTTTGGTGGAGTGATCCATTGTCTGTAATGGTGATTTGAATACTTTTTTAGTAAGGGTGAGGGTACTACATCAAATCTCTGTTCTCTAAAATTTTATGGAAATCTAGTAAAACAAAATTTCATAGTTTGTGTTGATCTGATGTGTCTTAATTATTTTTTAAAATGAAGTTTTGGGTACATTAGGAGACCTCAAAACGTGGTTAGACATGGTGAAATCATAACCGAAGCCTTCATGATGGTGGAATTATGAAAAAAACCAGAAATTCCACACAAGTAAATGGAAAATTATAACATAACCCATTCACACATGCAAAGGCTCGTATCCAAAATATGAGTAAATGTTATGCAACTCTCAGGAAAACCAACCCCAAAAAATAACAAATTAGAAAGCAAATAACATATATATTTTCCAAGAATGTAACGCTTCATTACAAGGTTAGTTTGTAATACAATTTTTTTTTTCTATTCAGTGGAGGATAACTAGGAAACGAAAACCAAAATATTGACAGTCTAGAGTTGTTGATGAACTCTGAGTAGGAACCTTGCAAGGAATCCCTGGTCAATATTTTGTCGAGGTAGGTTTCTTTGTTCATTATTTTTGTTCGTATTGGTCTATAATAAAGAAGACTGAAGTTGTTGGTGTTGTCGACAAGTTTTTTTTTCTTCTAGGTCTATAATAACTGAAGTTGTTGGTGTTTCCAAGAAGGGAAATGTGAAGTGCACAACAAGTGTCATTGCAAGAAATTTGTTTCAGCCCAACACGTGTCAGTGCATTTCAAGTTTCGACCACCTCAATGGGAATGCTTGACACATGTTTTCAGGAAAAAGACAAGTGTTATTTTCAGGTCGACACACTTTATCCAGTGCTACAAGAGTTGTAAGAGAATTGGCACGGGTATGCTCTCTGTGGTATAACAAGTCTTCCATGTTGATTTGAGTTGAGCTACTCTGTTTAGTTTTGGCTTTCTGGGAATTTTTTAGGAAGTACTCCAAATATTGAGGCATAGATGGAGTACTTCAAAGGAATACTAATTTCAGAGATGAAGTGGGAAGAGGAGGATTTGGGACAATGTAGGTGTTCTTCATGATCAGAGACAGATCACAATGAAGAAGCTCAATGGGACATCTCAAAGTGAAGAAAAATTATGGGCATAGGTGACAATTATAGGGAGAATAAATTATCTCAACCTTGTTCGTATGTGGGGCTTCTGCACATAGGGTGAACACATAATTCTTATGTACAAGTACATACCCAACAAGTCATTAGAAAAATATTTGTTTGATAACTAGGGAAGAGACAGAAGAGTTGCGTTGGAGTGGAGCAGATGATACCGAATAACAATGGAGGTAGCGAAAGCCATGGCCTATATTCATGAATAGTGCTTGGAATAGGTTCTCCATCATGATATTTGATCAAAGAACAAATTGTTGGACAAGAGTTTTTGTCCCAACATCTCTGACTTTGGATCCACAAAGTTGGTGGTGAGAGAGCGTAGTCTAAGCACATTGAACATCAAATTTCTTTCAAGTGCACCAAAATTGACATTCATCATGGTATGTATGGTCTATTCCCTAGCCTTAGTGGAAGAAATCATTTTTCAGAAATTAATAAAGGAGTTTTCCAATTTTTATCGTGTGGTGCACATATTAAAACGACTCCCCATGACATTCTTATTAGTAGAGTGTGACGGGAAGAAGCATGAAATTTCATGGTCCTTCCCCCTCAGATATGCATCTAAAAATTATTTTATCGATATTCAAAACAACATGGAGATGGTGAAGGCTAGATTGGCATGTTATGGAGATGCTACGAAATCACATAGGGGTGGTGCTAAGATGGACAACCAAGAGTGCACCAATCGTCATCTAATAGATCTGGACTGAATAGATCTAGATGACTGTGAGCGAGTAACCTGTTGCCACCATACATATGATTCAGATGGAAGAAATGAATTAAGGTGTAACATTAAGGGGGAAAATTCACAATAGCATGGAGATGGTGAAGGTTGGCTTGGCATGTTACTATTTCATAATCACTCTTTATTTTATGCATGGGAGATCATCTCTGTCAGAGAAAATGGGGGAGCAAGTAGATGGACAAGTGGGGTTCAGGTGCGCAGGGGAGGAAACAACATCCTTAGAAAATATGCTTATAATAATTACAAACCACATGCAAGTGACCAAGTGGGAGGGAACTTGGAACCTCACCAGAGATAGGGTTGGTAGCTCATCAGAGGGTTACAAGTTATGCATAGGAAAATATTAAGCATTTAATGTTTTGAATTAATGCTAAGTTGAAACTTAACATTAATTCACATTTCTATGTACATATCATGTTCAGCAAGTTTCAACCATCTATTTCCCTAAGTTTGTTGTTGCTTGCCTCGATATGAAGCCAAATAAGGACTCCAACTTAAAACTTAGTGTTAAATAACAAATATGAGTTGAGTTAAAACTTAGAGTTAAATAACAAATATGAGTGTTAAAACTTAGTGTTAAATTTATAGAAGCGAAATAGAAAATTTTAGTTAGGATGTATAGATTGTAGTTTGAGAAACCCTACCATGATATAAAATAAGATTTATAAGTTGAATTTGAAAAGACGTAACCAAATGTATCCCTTCTAGCAATGGAGCGTAATGAAAAGATGTTGATGGTGAGGGTGACGTAAATTGTATAGAAGAAGGTGATTCATTGGGATATATTCCTTTGGGAGCACAATACCTAACTAAGAAGTTTAATGGGGAGAAAGAGAAACATAAAGAGGTTTGGAGATCATGAAGAGTTGAAGAAAGAATTAAGGTCAAGGAATAAGATCCTAGTACAATTACCATCATGTTCATATGGAAATAGGGCCTAGAAGAGTTTATATTATTTATATTGAAGAGAAAATTTATTTGATGGAGAGTGAGGTAGAATACTCTTTAGGGTTTAAATTCAACTTGATTTAAAAATAAATGGGAATGTATCTTTTTGTTGGAGGAATCTACAAAATAAAAGAGAAGGAAAGGGAAAGGAAAAACTGAAAAGTTGGGAGCAAATGGTTACCAAGTTAAAGAGGGAAACAATGCACCCAAGAATGAGGTTGCACTGGATGAGAGGGATTGAATTCTTTATATTACTAGATGAATAAGAAAGGATAATGAGAACAAAGATTTTATGTATGAGTAATATAAATCTATTTTCTAGAACAAGTAGAGTGAAAATGGTTATGAACAACCATAAGAGGAAGAATTCATCTTGAAGTAGGAGGATGATGAGATTAATGAACTAAAAACTAAAATGAGAGATGCATTGGAGGAATTTAGTGATGAATATATTGATGTGAATGAAGTAGTTCCTAAACAAGGAGAGAAATTGTAAGGAATACATAAAGTGACATGAAGCTAAAGGAAGATATTGAGGCTTCTTATTCCATTTGATGATATTATGGTTCTCATTCTAATAATGTATAAGATGGAAAATGACTTTCCCATGATTAAAGGCATGAGAAGTCATGAATTTATAAGATAATATAAGAATGAGGAGGTAATAGTGGAGGTGATAGAAATGGTCAGAATCATAGTTGGAGTACAATTGTTCCACATGGGAAGACACAGGGTTCAACGCTTCAACATCGCACTAACAAAACCATAACTACCATCCCTTTCAGAAAAACCTCCGAAGTAGATGAAGTCTCACTTGAGGAAGGAGAAAGGGGGGTTGCAGGACTCAAGCATCTACAACCTAGCTAGGACACAGACCTGTGATAACAGTACTTGGAAGAACACTTAGCAGTTAACATGCATTATTATTTAACCTTTATTCACATCGTAAGTCAACATTCATGCTTAAGTTCTATGGATGGGGACAAGTGGGCCAAATTAGTTCTCAGCGTGACAAGTGTCAAGTTGGGAGCATGCATACATATAGTTTGGACTTAGTTAATTTTTCCATCATTCCATCATCATTCACTCACTCATTTACTTGTCCTCCCTACCTTCTTGTCATTATATTTGTACTCATACCTATACTTGTACCTGTACCTAGTTATCTTAGGAGTTGGACTAAAGAAACAGGTTGTGAGGCCCGTGGGATATTGAAGAATTGGGTTGTCATGCCTGTGAGAAATTATCTCTAGGTGAGTGAATTGTTGGGAATTGATTTTCCAAAGGTTCCAAACTGCAACTACAAGGTTCTGAGACTTCCTATCCAGCCTATTGTTGAGTCCACGTAAATGAAGTGGGGTAGACAAGGGACTATTGAGCAGAGAAGGGACACACTTCCTAGGTTGGGGCATGCATGTGGGGAATGAGGGATTCTAAGATGTTAGTTACAATTGGCACATGTGATAGAGTTTTTCCTATTGTCTGAGATACATCATCCTAGTAAGATGTTTGTTTACACGAGTGGATTTTAGTCCCTCTCAGGGGTGGCCCACTTTTGAGAGTTTTGTGCATTGTGGTCTAAGAATGGGAGGAACATGAAAGGTCTGCATTCATCTAGTGTTATTTTTACCAGGATGAGTGTCAATTGTGTGTTAAATTACGTGCTTCATTATTATTTATGCGTTTATTTTTATGGGTTTTTCCTGTGTATTTTTATTATTATTCTGTATGAATCTATGCATTTGTAGAGTTTATATATGTGCACACTTAAATTTGGAATTGTGTGGAGAAGAGTTGTTAATGCACAAAAATAATGGTGTGTGGGTGTACGTACTTAAATTTGGTGTTACACGGAGTAAATCTAGTGAAGCATGAAAAAATAATAGTGTGTAGATATGCACACTAAATTTAGCACTACACAATGCAGATTAGGTGACGCACACATAATATTGGCACACATAATATTGGCGCATGTGATGTGCGCTCTAAGCACTGGAAGAACATAAAGGATTTTTGTTGGTGCATGCACAATGTTGGTATGCAGCGCATGCATGTTCAATATTCATGTCGTGTGATGATTTAATTAATGGTGTAGGTGGAGTACTGGTGCACAACAAAAGTGCACTAAAATTTTGCATGTTGCGGCCTGTAACTACAATGCCCACAAAATATTAGCATGCGACACAAAAATTATGCGCAATGGGTATTAGTGCATGAACCAAAACTGTGCGTGATAGATATTGATGTGCAATACAAAAGTAGTGCGCACTAGATATTGGCATGAGAGAGAAGTGATCCACATTGGTTATAGGTGCACGGAGCATGCACTACCTTATGGTGTTTCTGTACATACTAAATATGGGTGTACATTTTAAAAATTTTGCATGTGAAGTCATTTGGATGGTCTACAATAACAGAAAACCAATGAATTTTTATGACATTTTATACTGTTTGAAGGTCATCTTTTTGCAGCACGTTTTTGAGGCCCTAAACAACGTTTTTAGCTACTCAAAAACTATTAGAACATGTAATGTACCTTTATAAAATGTGTCTCTGCAACTCAAATGAAATATCATGGAGAGAGATTTCTAATGCTGTAAATCGTTTGTCAAAATGAAGCTTTTATGAGGAAGTTAGATGTCAAACAATGGAGGGTAAATTTTAAGACCCAACTAACTTCAAAGGGCTATAACGTTTTCCTACACAATCAGATTGAGGCACAGGAGAAGTATATGGAAAGCTATTGAACCATAGAACATATTCATGGAGATGAATTAAAATTCTTGGCATAATCATTGTATTTTTAGATGACATTCGTATATATTATAAGTTAGAGGAAGAGCATGAAAAACACTTGAGGATGGTATTACAAGTATTAAGGGAGGATCTATTGTAAGCCAAATTTAGCAAGTGATCATTTTATCAGAAGAAAAATCATTGTTTGGGACACATCATTTCAGAGGAAGGGATAGTATCGGATCCTAAGAAGATAGATACCATTAGAGGATGGTCAGCGCCAAATAATGTGATAGTGTTTAGATCATTCATGGGCCTTGTAGCCTACTATAGGATATTTATTGAAGGATTCTCAAAGATTACACACCCAATCACTTCCTTGCAAAGGAAGGGTGTGAAGTTTCAGTGGACATTAGATTGTGAAAAGAGTTTCCAACACTTGAAGCATTTATTAACAAGTACTTGAACACTAAGGATTGTTGATCCAAATGAATACTTCATTGTATGCACTGATACATGCAAATAATGGCTTGGTGGAGTCCTCAATCAAAATGGGTATGTGGTATGCTATGAATCAAGGAAGTTGAAGGAGCATTAAAGGCACTATGCTACTCATGATTTGGAGTTGGTAGAAATAATACACGCCTTGAAGATGTGGCGGCACTACTTCATGGGGAAAAAGTTTGAGTTGAGGACAAACCATCATGGTATGAAATATTTATTTCGACAACCAACTAAAAATGTCAAGAAAAGAAGGTGTTTAGAATTTCCATGAATATGATGTTGATATAAAGCATATCAAAGGGAAAGACAACAAGGTGGATGATGCAATTAGCATAAGGGTGCATGAGTTGCATGCTACAACCATTATCATGTACCAATAATATCTGAAAGATATAATCTTAGAGGATGCAAAATCAGATTTTCAATACATGGAAAGAATAACAAAATTACAACAATGTATTTTGTAGCAGACAATTGAAGACTATAAGCTAGAAAATGATGGAATTCTCATGAACATAGGCATAATTTATGTACCAAATTCTCAAGAATTGAAAAATATGACATTGAGAGAAATGAACAATGCACCTTATGTTGGGAACCCAGGTTATCATAAAACTATCATAGCTATCAAGAGCCAATATTATTAGTGAGAAATGAAGAAAGAAGTGTTGGATCATGTTGTCATTGATTCCAATGGTTTGATTGATTGATGTCATTTATTAATGTCAAGTGATTGATTGATGTCAAAGGATTGATTGATTGATGATTTA
>SNQJ01S0086633.1:29854-63808 GCA_010110895.2 Picea sitchensis
GGTATCATAGGAAGTTTCTTCAGAAAACAGTTTAATCACTAGAAGGATATTATGAATTATTCTGAGAATCGAGTACCACTGTTTAATGGTCAAAATGGTTTAAAGTATGATTTATGGAGTGGAAGGAAGAAATTATTTTTATAGGAACATGGGTATTATATTTGGCTATCAATCGTTATAAGATATAATAGTTCAAAAAGGGAAAATACTATAGCCAAGAAGGAATTGAAGAGGAATAAAAATATAGCAATGGATTTCATCTGGGAAGGATTACCTAATCCCATAATAGAAAAGTTTGGTAAATGTTCATTAACAAAAGAAATTTGGGATAAGTTACATGATATATATTTTTCACCCATCGAAGATTTAGAAAATGCCAAAGAAGAAGTAGATATAGATAAATAAGAATCATGTTCACCATGTCAAACAGACTCAAAAGATGAAGAGTCCATAATCACCAGAGGCATGTTGTTTTTATTTAATTGTGAAAAACACAGACATCTTGAAATAGAATGCCATGAAGGAAATGAGACAGAAAAACTAATTGAAAAGGAAGAAAATTATGAAGCAAAAATGAGAGAGAATATATTGACAGAACATCTTAAGGAAAGAACTAACGATCTAAACCAGCTTGAGGTAGAGTTTGGTAAAGAAGAGAAAGGACTTGAACAAGAAATAATCACATTAAAAATTCATCTTGAAGAAGAGAAAAGAACAGAAAAAGACAAAAAGTCTCAGATAATGAAGAAAGAAGAAGAGATTGAGAAGCTTGAAGAAGAAGTTGTCAAATTGAGAAGTAAATTTTTTAAGCTCAACAAGAATGTTGAAGAGATAGAAACATCCACATCAATTATAGATAATGAATAGAAGCACTCTAGGTTGCTAGAAAAGAAGAATTAAGAAAATAAAAATAGTTACGTAGAAGTACTCAAAGAAAGGAATCATGTTCAACGAGAATCTAAGAAAATTATTGTAGATACATATTCAAGAATACCATCCATGTTCAAGTCACAAAGAAGATTCAATCATGATCATGATCATTCAAGGCAGAAATTCAAAAGGAATACAACACAAAGAAGATCATTCCCTCCGAGGTATGCAAATTTATTTTATGGTAATTGTTTTTATTGTACTAATTTTGGACATAAGGTTGCAGATTGTAGGGATTAAAAAATAAATATTGAAGCAAGAATTGAATATGTGGCCCCACGTAACATTGAATGTTAGAAATGTCACAACTATGGACACATAGCTAGTGATTGTAGAAGCATGATCGATACTTCTATTAAAGAGAACATTGATATCAGATATAAGAAAGTATGGATAAGAAAACATGAAGAACAAGTGAACAAATACCAAGTCCCAGAGATCGCAAGATTGGTAATAAAATGAGATGAAGAAAATTCTACAGAGAAAGAATTCAGCTACAAAAAGGTTTGGAAAATAACTGAAAGAAAACAAGGATGGGTAAATAAGGAACAGGTTCAAGAGATTTTACTTTGAGGAATTGTAGTGAAAGATGAATCCACAGATAGAAAGAAAGAAGTCAGAGCTCAGAGAGATGATGAATCTACAAATGAATATTATGATGAATACACTATAGAGAAGGAATTGTTTTGATCCATCGGGCTTAGAGACTCCCAGATAATATGAATAGTAGATAGAGAGACTCTATGTGATAGTTGAGACATGCCAGAGAAACATCATTTGAGCAACTTGCAGAATTTGAGTAACAGATTCAATGTATTAAGTTAGTATAAGTACAAGATGACATTTTAATTAGTTGTAGTAGTACTTCATGATATTATAGTGACATATGAGTCAAAATTATGGACAGTTGTGTAGTAGAGTCTTGAACGGTATGGAAGGATATGGATGTGGAACTAGCTTTTCTGAACAGGGAATTTGAAGAAGAAGTCTACAATGAATAACTGGATCCTAGAGAATGGTACTCTAGACTAGATAATTATCTACAACAAGCAGGGTTCAGAAAAGTAAGTGTAGACGACAACCTATACATCAAGACATAAATTTGCAAAGGATATGAAGAATGAATTTGAAATGTCATTACGCAGAGAACTATCCTTCTTTTTGGGTCTTCAGATATGTCAAAGAAACCGAAGAATTTTTATTTCTCAACTAAGTATATCAGATAAATACTAAATATGTTCAGAATGGAAGATTGCAAACCAGATACCACTCTTATGCAAACCAGTTGCAAGTTGAAAAAATATGATAATTCAAAGTCTACAGACCAGAGGAAATATAAGTAAATTATTGGTAGATTACTATATGTGATAGCATCCAAACCAGATGTAATGTAGGTTGAACATGTGGCACAATTTCAATAAGTACCAAAGGAATCACATGTCTTAGTAGTGAAGAGGATTTTCAGATATCTCAAAAGAACGTAAGAGTTTGGATTATGGTATCCAAAAGGAAATGATCTATCACTTATTTCCTACACAGATGCAGATTGGGTAGGTTGCATTGATGATCGACGAAGCATTAGTGGAGTAGCATTCTGCTTAGGTGAGTGTTTAGTATCTTGGCTAAGAAAGAAACAATTGTCATTAAATTTATCTACAGTGAAAGAAGAGTATATTGTAGGAGGAGGATGGTGTACATAGGTTCTATGGATGAAACAAACACTGACATATATATAGGTTGTGTATGATGAGTCCATTCTAATCTATTGTGATAATACAAGCGCCATTAGTATCTCAAAGAACCCGGTGATGCACTCCAAGACGAAGAACATTCCAATAAATTATTACTTTATATGGGAATAGGTTGCAAAGAAGAACATCAAAGTTGAATATGTGGGAAAAAAAGAACAAGTGGTAGACATATTTACAAAAATTCTTCCAAGGGAAGCCTTTAAGTATCTCTTCCAAAGACTCGAAGTAATTTCTACTCAAAAAATAATGTTATTTAATGTTTCAGAAAGAACCATAAAAGGGATCAGTTTCAGGAAGAGTTCAGTCAGGGGTAGTATCCCCAAGGACAATTTAGTTAGGGGAGAAGCCCCGGATGGAAAAATAAATTTTTCATTGATGACAAAGGAGAAGAGATTTATCAAATGAAAAGGTAAATTCTTGGAGAAAGAGAACATAGGCATGGTTCCAATGGGATCGATGGTCATAGGGGGAGAATGAGTTATATGACTTCATTATTGCATCACAGTGTTTCCATCAATGCCAAAGGGGGATATTTTTTATTGTTTGGGTTGGTTGTCATTGATGTCAAACCTTGAAGAAAGTCAGGTACCTAATTCTGGTAACACAAAGGTTTGGGTAATGGACCTAAGTTTATTTGATGTATATTGGTATGAGTTTTAATATATTTTAAGGCAATAATCTTATGAATGGATAGTACATGTCATTCCATTTTGGGTGGTATGTTGAACGTCACACACCTCCTCACGATTAAAGAGTTATGGCCATGTGAAGTTGCAGAAACCTCATGAGTCGTCTAGAAGCTCCAAAAGGTCAAAGTAGTAAAAGTGGTTGGAAAGAAGAAATTATTTAAATAATAAAATTAAGTCATGAGTGTACTATAAGTCAAACTAGATACAAAACAAATTATTTAAATAATAAAGTTAATGGATAAATTACTAAGTGGAAAAGTGGTTAGAAGTGGGTTAGCCCTAACATAAGGAAAGTGGTTTAAGAGATGTTAGAAGGTAAATAATAAAGTGAAGTGATGAGCATACTATAAGTCAAAGTAGATACAAAGAAATGATTTAAATAATAAATTTAATGGAGAAATTACTAACTGGGCAAGTGGTTAGAAGTGGGTTAACCCTAAAATAAGGAAAGTGGGTTAAGATGGTTAAAAGGTAACCCGTTGATGAAGCTACATGAAAGTTTAAATAAGAGGAAAGGCTCTCTCATTTTAATCACATTTGAGCATATTGAATACCTATAAGTGGATGGCATAACCAAAGAATATCTAAGTCAAATTTCAGAGGGAAGGTGAAGTAAAGAAGGCTGAAATTCAAGGGATGATAATTTTTTTTGATGATGTTTTCTAAGGTATGTTATTTACATTTCATCTCACCATTTTCACAATAACATGTTTTCTAGAATGATTCAAACTGTGAAATTGGGAGGTAATTGAGGAAACATATCCTAGTAGTCGTGATAAAAAATTTATATTATGGGTCATTGTATTTTTGTAGTTACACTCCGTGGAAAATAGAGTTTGTGGCTAGTCCTAAAACTAGTCTAAAACATGTGTTTTGGGTAAAATTGTCATAACTAATTCATAATAGATCCAAATTTAGTAAGACAAAATGTATTGGTTAGACTATAGTCTGTAGTATTGTGTGTACAATTTTCAGATCCATACAACAAATATTACATGCATGGCATGCTCTACAAGTTCGCTCTCTAGAATAAGACAAAATTTAATAAGGTATGCCATTTTTGTTATAACTCCTTTTCGGATAGGTTCCAAGTAGTGAAACCTACAAAAATTGTATAAAAGACATTGAAGAACATTGTGTACTATTTTCATATGTTTATTCATTACAGGTATATTACAGAGTTACAAATTAGATTTGGATGATGAGATTCATGAGGCCTTTTGGTTGAGGTACATGTTGGGTACATGGTTGAGACAAGTAGTTGATCAGTTGGCACATACATGAGGTGCATAGTTGATTATGTTGGTACATATTGATGAGTCATAGTTGATGAGTAGTTGATACATGATTGGTACATACTTGGTACATGGTTATAGGGATTTGTTAGTAGTATTGTTGACACATGGTTTATGAATGATGTAGCATACTTGTATTGGTATATTATTAGAGGAACATATTGATCTTGGTGATGATTATGTGTTGTTTTTTTATTCTTGGTTGATGCACATATTTGAGAGTTGTCTTGGTGATTTATCTTCATGAGTAGATCGGATTTGGTTGATAAAATTGATGAGACAGGTTGCTGTGATAGGTTTTTTGGACAAGTTGTTGTGACATGTTATTTGTATAGGTTTGGTGCATGGTTGATGCACTTGTTCATGGTACAGGTTGAGGTATAGGTTGGTGCATGATTGATGAACTTGTTTATGGCACAATTTCATTATAAGTTGTTTGGTACATGTTGGTGCATGGTTGAGGCACTTGTTTATGGTACAAATCGATTACAAATTGAGGTACAGGTTGATGCATGGCCAATGCATGGTTCATGCTATTGGTACATGTTGTTTAGTGCAGGTTGATTGGTATAGGTTTACAACAATATATCTCATAGTGATAGTTGCTAGAATATAGAAGATTGTGTGCTCGTTTTACCATTGATGATACCCTCCTTAGCCAACCATAGGATGAAGCCACCCTCTGAGCACCTTAACCTTGAATGAGAATTACTCCAGAATCAAACCCTAGGCTAGATAGCCAAATGAGAACTGGCACCCTGTATTTATACTGGTTTTGCCAAATTTGTTGGGGTCAACTTCTCCTTATGGATATGTGTTTGTTCAGTATATTATTATTATTTCTACCCTACTTCTTATCTTGGAGGATAATAACCTAATATAAATTATCTTCTGGAGCCAACAAGACTTCTAGGGTTATTAGCCAACTCATTAGGGTTTTCTCTTACTTTCCAGAGTCTTCTATTCTCGTCAGGTTCACATATGGAGGTAAATACCTCCCGCAACTACCATAATATTAACACTCCCTCCTAGCTAGGAAGGTATTATAGATAATGGACTTGAGCACAAAAACATACCATTTACCCAGTAGCATTAATATAGTCATCTAGACTATTTTATGACTAGATCATGAGCATCACCATCACCATCAACTACATCATCTCTCAGAACCATACTTCATCTGAGTAATTAGACATGACGCTGGATAAGTCACTCACACCATAGAGTGATACAAGAGTCATTCTCTGAACCATTTTCCGTCTAGAAAAATCTATGTTCATCATTCGTCTGGATGATGGTTATCTCCAATAAACGTCAATAGTCTTCAAGGCAATTAGAACAAAAATATAACACAATTGTGTCTATCCATAGTAGTACATAACTACAATCCAGTGGTACACTACCATACCAAGTAACACACAAGTACTTGATCAACAACGTATAGTCACCAACAATGGAACATATCCACCACAATAGTCTTCATTTACTGTCATACAGTCTTCATAACAAAAATATGATAGCAACCTACATAGAAACAATGTTATGATATAAACTAAATCATCTGGGCCAATATTTCACTCACATCTGTAAGCTCTGAAAGAATATCTTCCCCACAAACAATGGAACATATCCACCACAATAGTCTACATCTATTGTCATATAGTCTTCATAAGAAACATCTAATAGCAACCTACATAGAAACAATGTTATGATATAAACTGAATCATCTGGGCCAATATTTCACTCACATCTGTGAGCTCTGAAACAATATCTTCCTCAGAGTAGAATAATGAGATATCTAGACTATTCTTCTCAAGCAAGGAAGAATAATTGTCCTGTCTTCTGAACCTGGAACATTCCTCACCTTGGGAAATTCTTCCTACACTAATCAAAGTGAACCCTGGAGAGAATGTATAACCCTAAATAATGTTGAGCCTGGACCATTCCCCACCCTGGGCCGTTCCTCCTACACTAATCAAAGTGCACCCTGGAGAGAATGTATAAACCCTAAGGAATGTCTGTCCCTGATTGTTGAGCCTGGACCATTCCCCACCCTGGGCCATTCCTCCTACACTAATCAAAGTGCACCCCAGAGAAAATGTATAAACCCTAAGGAATGACTGTCCAGACCATTTCCTCTATTAACCACAAGAGGAAAATACTGTCCTTCATCAACCTCCAAAATGGACCATTCCTCATGTTAACCACAATGAGAAATCATTGTCCGGCGAGGTGGGCTAGTCTTCTTGATTAAACCTCAAGAAGAGAGACTACCCTATACCACTCCCCATGTTAACAACAATGGGAAGTCATCATCTATGATACATCAACAATCAAACTACTTCCCATGTTAACCACAATGGAAAGTGACAGTCTGTCAGAAGTCTTAATCCACTTTCTGAAGAGGAAAGCATCTGTCCAAGATGGACTATTTTTCAAATTTAAAGATGAATGTCTTCAATAATGTTTTCAATTCTCCCTCCTAAATTGGAGAGTCATTTCTTCATTTTTCAATAAGAAGGAAGTTGTTTCCACGAGCTCTAGCTTGAGTACACAAACTCTTTCATCTTGGATAGAATCTTTACCAAAATGTCTGCATATCTGCTCATCTGTGGAGATATGTATTGGAGAATCATTTTCTCCTTTATAGACTTCATTATGGATAATGTAATGCTTGATTTCAAATGTACTTTAGTCTAGAACATTGTGAAGGCTTCATGTAGATCTGAACAATAGAGTATATCATCGTTGGAAAACTGGAACATATCTATGTGGCACTTCTTCTGGCATCATGAGATCCGATCTACTGAGTAGTCATCTTGATGTTATAGGAAATCTTCACCATGCTTCTACTGTGTATTGGAGGTTCTCCACCAAGTTATCTTCTTCTATCTGCATACATGAGTCTCTTTCTGGTATTCCTCAACGTATTGAGATTGCTCTTCATACACTCTTTATTCAATTCCTTTGGAGAATATTCTTTGTATTAATTTGATGTATAACTCCAACTCATGGATGTTGTGGATGATATAATGACTCATGTAGAGATAAGTCTATTTTACTGGAACAAGTAATCATAATAGTCTTCTCCATCCATCTAGGAGGACCTCTAGTTCTAGGTCTCGCAATGCTTTCATTCATAAGTCTTCCATACACTTGTTCTTTATCATGACTTTCAGTTCTTCTGCTTGATTGATTTTAGTGAGTTCATATCAGGCTGGTAATCTTGTGATTCTTGATACAATGACTGGTTGTTCTGATTTCTCTTTATTTCTTGGAATATTCATGTTCTTCTTCATCTTTTTCTTTAGCTCTTGGGTTCATGGAGTTTCTTATAGATTCCATGCCCTAGAGATTCCACTTCTTCCTTTCGACATAGGATAATGGATTTAGATGGACAACCAGGAATACTTTAAGGATTCTCTTTGAAGAATTATTCTTCTGTGGTTGAACTAAACATGTACTGACTTTTATGGCTACTACCATAGATATATATATTTCATCATCTTCAATGGATCCTAGGATTAGCTCCCTCCTACAAATTTCTTCATGTAAGAGTGCATATAATCGGCTCCCTCCGTCTGACAGAGTCCACACTTCCATATGCATCCTTATTGTATTCTTCAATATATAGTTGGCTCTCTTGTCTAACAGAGTACACGCTTCCATCTTTTTGTCTTCTACAAAGCGTCATAATTCTTTTTCCAATTTCCTCTTGATTGCTGACTTCTTTCTATCTTTGATTCTACTATGTTTCTTCATGATTGATTTAATAGCTCCCACATGATTTGTATCTCATCTTTTCATGTGTATTATCTAATGATATCCATTTCCATCTTGTTTGTTCTTTCATAGGTATAGTTATTCTTAGAACACATTATCTTCCAAGAGATAGATATACAAGATATGTATAGGGACGATGCAAACAAGATATGTAAAGGGATGATGCAAACAAGATATGTACAAGAAATAAGAAGAGTGTTGTTACCTATTTAGAAGAAGAAGTCTCTTCCATCCTGCTTAGTCTTATTTGTAGGTTTCTTTTCTTTGGCAATTGATGCTTCGCGTTTCTCTTTCCTTTTCTTTAGCTTGGGACACTGATTCTTGTAGTGACCATACTTTTGACAGTTGAAGCATTGTACTTATGAAATGTCTTTCTCTTGATTTGGCTTCCTCCTTGAACCAAACTTCCTTTTGTTCCTAAAGTTCCTGAATCTTGCTGTGAAGGCTTGATCGTCATACTTCTTTTGGGGTTTATCTTTTTCATTGATTCTTGATTCTTCTTGAGCAAAACAAGTCCAAAGTTCTTCAAATGTCGGATACTCCTTCCTTGGGTTCATGCTTGCGGAAAATGCACCCCACATCTTGGGAATACCATTGAGTACTATGTTCACCAATTCCTTTTCTGAAGTGATATCTTCAATATTTTGTAGTTGATATCTTAACTGGGAGATCCTTACAAAGTATGACGTTATGCATTCATCCTCATTCATCTTCATGTCACGGAGCTCATTCTTCGGACTCATAACTTGTTCGATGTTTATGATTGAGAAGAGATTTGTTACAGCATCGTACATCTTCTTTGATGAGTCAAGATGGGAGATGTATGGTATCAAGTGGTATTTTATATAATCCACTATGATACTCATGGCATTGATGTCAACATCTTTGAACTTCTCCATAGATGCAACGTTCTACGATTCCTTCTCTTCTCCTTCTTCAAAATCTGGCTTCACGATATCCAGTACTTTATTCTTGGCAAGGATGAGGTCAATACTTGTCTTCCATGCTCTGAAGTTAGAGGCTCTATCTAACTTGTTCTCAAACTTCATAGAGTTAGTCATGGCTCGCTTGACTTGGTCAAAACCTAGATTTGACTAGAAATTCAAACTTCACATGTTGGCTCACTGAGAGTATCATGAGATGTCCTAGGCTAGAGCACACTGATTTATCCATCGATTAGGTTAATCTATTCACTTAAGGTGCCCAATCAGAGATTTAGGGTCTTTGCAACTACTTCTGCTAGTAACCCTAGCTGCAGTGTTTTGGAAGCTTCTCCTTCTAGTAACCCTAGTGACAGTTCCTCAGCGAGCTCAATATCTAGTGGCTATGTTTCCTTCCAGCATTTAGAATAAATGAAGGAGGTGTGGTCCCATAACCTATTAGAATATAGAAGATTGTGTGCTCATTTTACCATTGATGATACCCTCATCACCCAACCATAGGTTGAATCCACCCTCCGAGCACCTTAACCTTGACTGAGAATTACTCTGAAAGAAAAACCTAGGCTCGATAGCCAAACAAGGTGTAGCACATCTTCCTCCAAGGATAACGCACCAACAATAGTTGATAAGATAGTCCAAACCCTAGCCAAGAGATAGTTCAAGCCAACACTGAAACTGCTAGCTGTAGCAGCTGCACCTGCAACTCTCCTCCACACGTGCCCACCAAACTGGGAACTGCAATGCACACCACTTCCTGTCTGCAATTCTGAGATGTTTTCAAATGAGAACTAGCACCCTATATTTATACTAGTTCTGCCAAATTTGTTGGGGCCAACTTCTCCTTCTGGATATGTGTCTGTTCAGTATATTATTATTATTTCTAGATGACTTCTTCTCTTGGAGGATAATAACCTAATATAAATTATCTTCTTGAGCTGACAAGACTTCTAGGGTTATTAGCCAACTCATTAGGGTTTTCTCTTTCTTTTCGGAGTCTTCTATTCTTGTCAAGTTCACACATGGAGGTAAATGCCTCCCGCAGCTACCATAATATTAACAATAGTGTGACAATGGTTCCATGATTCTACCTATAAGTCAGGGTGGTTGGATGGGTATAGGATAAGTGGTTGTAGTCGGAGAACATAGGGGGTTGTATCCTTCTTCTAGTTGTAGCCAAATAATTGGGGAGTTGGAGCGTCCCTCAGGTTGTATGCTAATAAACTAGGCAGTTGAAGACTCCTTCAAGTTGCAATTGGAAAAAAAAGGAAGTTGGTGATTCCAATGAATGTAATTCTTAAATATATATAAGAAAAATCATTATGTTGTTTTCTACCACATTGGGTTTCCACGTAAAAACACTGGTGTACTTTGTATGTGTATGATTACTCATATGTTCATTTTTTATTTACTCAACAACTATTGGATGATAATGCTACATTGATTTAACACTTTCATTTTATGGTTAAAAGGGATTCAATTTATCTATTAATGATCCCCCCTCCCTTCCTCTTAGTAACACAACAATTGGTATCATAACATCTTCCTTCAGGAAATAGCTTAACCACTGGAAGGAGATTATGGATTATTCTAAGAATGGAGTACCATTGTTTAAAGGTCATAATGGTTTAAAGTATGAGTTATGGAGTGGAAGGACGAAAGTATTTTTACAGACATAGGGGTATTATATATGTCTATCAGTCGTTACGGGATATGATAGTTCAAAAAGGGAAAAGACTACAGCCAAGAAGGAATTGAAGAAGAATAACAAAATAGTAATGGATTTCATCTGGGAAGGATTACCTAATTTGATAAGAGAAAAATTTGGTAAATGTTCATCAACCAAACAACTTTGGGATAAGTTACATGACATATATTATTCACAAATTGCAGATTCAGAAAATTACTAAGAAGATGTAGATACAGATCAAGAAGAATCATGTTCACCATGTCAAACAAATTCAGAAGATGAAGAGTACATAATCATTAGAGGTATGTTGTTTTTCTTTAATTGTTAAAAAACATACTTCTTGAAATAAAATTCCGTGAAGGAAATGAGATAGAAGAACTAATTGAAAAGGAATACAACTATGTAGAATGAATGAGAGAGAAGATATTGACATATCATCTTAAGGAAGAACTAACAATCTAAACCAGCTTGAGGCATAGTTTGGTCAATAAGAGAAAGGACTTCAAGAATAAATAAGAGTTTGGTCAATAAGTCTTATATAATGAAGAAAGAAGAAGAGGTTGCGAATATTGAACAAGAATTTGTCATGTTGAGAAGTAAAATCGTCAAGCTCAACAAGAACGTTAAAGAGATAGAAACATCCACATCAGCTATAGATAATGAAGAGAAACACTCTAGGTTGCTAGAAAATAACAATGAATAAAATATAAAGAGTTATGCAGAAGTGCTCAAAGGAAGGAATCATGGTCAACTAGAATCTAAGAAAACTATTGAAGATACATCTTCAAGATGACCATCCATGTTCAAGCCACAACGAAGCCTCAATCATGATCATGATTAGTCAAGGTAGAAATTCAGAAGGACTACACCACAAAGAATATCATTCACTCCAAGGTATGCAAATTTATTTTATGCTAATTGTTTTTATTGTACTAATTTTGGACATAAGGTTGCAAATTGCAGGGATTATAAAAGAAATGTTCAAGAAATAAGTGCATATGAGGCCCCACATAACATTAACTGTTACAAATGTCATAACTACGAACACATAGTTAGTGATTGTAGAACTATGATCGATACTTCCATGAAAGAGAACATTGATATTAGATATAAGAAAATATGGATAAGAAAACGGAAAGAACTGTTGAACAAAGACTAGGTATCGAAGATCGAAAGATTGGAAATAAAATGAGATGAAGAAAATTATACAAAGAAATATGTCAGCTACAAAAAGGTTTGGAAAATAACTGAAAGAAAGTAAGGACATGTAAATAAGGAACAGGTTCAATAGATTTTACTTTCATGCATTGTAGTGAAAGATGAATCCACAGACAAAAAGAAAGAAGTTAGGGCTCAAAGAGATGGTAGATATACTAATGAAGATGATGATGAATACACTTTAGGGAAGAAATTGTTTTGAGCCATCTGAATTAGAGACTGTCAGATAATATGAATAATAGACAGGGGGAATCTATGTGGTAGCTGAGACAGACCAAAGAACCATCCTTTGAGCACCTTGCAGAATTTTAGTAGATAGATTATGTACATTCAGTTAGCAGAAGTACACCATGACAAATTAATCATTTGTAGTAGTACTTCAATATAGTAGAGTGACACATGAGTCAAAACTATGGACAATTGTGTAGCAGAGTATTGAATAGCATGGATTGATATGGACATGAAATAATCTTTTCTGAACAGGGAACTTGAAGAAAAATTATACATTAAAAAATCGTCCAGTCTAGCATGGTACTCTAGACTGGATAAATAAATATAGTAGGTAGGGTTCAGAAAAGGAAGTGCAGATGACAACTTCTACATCAAGCCATAAATTTGCAAAAGATATGCAGAATGAATTTGAAATGTCATTACTCAGAGAACTATCCTTCTTTATGGGTCTTCAGAAACATCAAAGAAACCAAGGAATTTTTATTTCTCAGACTAAGTATATCAGAGAAGTGCTCAAGAGGTTCAGAATGGAATATTGCAAACCAGTTGCAAGTTGAGAAAATATGATGATTCAAAGTCTACAGACCAAAGGCAATACATGTCAATGATTGGTAGATTACTATATGTGATAGCATCCATACCATATGTAATGTAAGCATTTGGATAGGTGGCATGATTTAAAGAAGCACCAAAGGAATCACATGTCTTAGTAGTGACGAGTATTTTCAAATATCTCAAAGGAACATAAGAGTTTGGATTATGGTATCCAAAAGGAAAGGATCTATCACTTATTGCCTGCACAGATGTAGATTGGGAAAGTTACATTAATGACCGACAAAGCACCAGTGGAGCAATGTTCTACTTGGGTGAGTGTTTAGTATCTTAGTTAAGAAATAAACAATCATCAATATCTTTATCTATAGTCAAAGCAGATTATATTGTAGTAGGATGATGTTGTACATAGATTCTATGTAAGAAACAAACACTGACATATATGAACATTGAGTATGATGATCCCATTCCAATATATTGTGATAATACAAGCGCCATCAATATCTCAAAGAACCTGGTGATGCACTCCAAGAAAAAGCACATTCCGATAAAGTATCACTTTCTACAAGAACATGTTGCCGATAAGAACATCAAAGTTGAATATGTGGGAATAAAAGAACAACTGGCAAACATATTTACAAAACTACTTCCAAGGGAAGCCTTTAAGTATCTTTGCTAGAGACTCAGAGTAATTTCTACTCCAAAATTAATTGCATTTAATGTTTATCTTATATGTACTAGATTTACATGAGGAAGCACCATTAAAGGGATCAGTTTCAATAAGATTTCAGTCAAGGGGAGTATTCCCAAGGAAAGTTTAGTTAAGGTGAGAAAACCCGGATGGAAAGATAACTTTTCCATTGATGACAAAGGCATAGAGATTTGTCAGATGCAAAGGTAAATGTATGGAGAAAGAGAATAGAGGCATGGTTTCAGGGGTATCATGAGTGATATGACTTCAGTATTGCATCAGAGTGTTTCCATCAATGCCAAAGGGGGAGATCGTTGATTATTTGGGTTGGTTGTCATTGATGTCAACTCTTGAAGAAAGTCTGGTAGCGAATCCTGGTACCACAAATGTTTGGGTAGTCGACCCAATATTTTTTTATGTATAGTGGTATGAGTTTTAATATATTTGAAGGTAATACTATTCTAGATGGATAGTACATGTCATTCCATTTCTGGTGGTATGTCGAATGTCACATAAATCATCACGGTTAGAGAGTTATGGCCATGTGAAGTTGGATAACCCTCATGAGTCATCTAGAAGCCCCAAAAGGTCAAAGTAGTCAAAGTGGTTGAAAAGAAGAAATTATTTAAATAATAAAGTGAAGTGAAGAGTGTACTACAAGTCAAAGTGGATACAAAATAAATTATTTAAATAATAAAGTTAATGGATAAATTATTAAGTGGACAAGTGGTTAGAAGTGGGTTAGCCCTAAAATAAGGAAAGTGGTTTAAGAGATGTTAGAAGGTAAATAATAAAGTGAAGTGATGCGTGTACTATAAGTCAAAATAGATACAAAAGAAATGTTTTAAATAATAAATTTAATGGAGAAATTACTAAGAGGACAAGTGGTTAGAAGTTGGTTAAACCTAAAATAAGAAAAGTGGGTTAATATGGTTAAAAGTAACCCCTTGATGAAGTTACATGAAAGTATAAATAAGAGGAAAGGGTCTCATATTTTAATAAAACTTGAGAATATTGAATATATACATGTGATTGAGGTAAACAAATGATATATAAGCCAAATTTCAGAAGGAAGGTGAAATAAAGAAGGCCAAAATTGAAGGGAGGATAAAGTTTTTTTATGATGCTTTCTAAGGTATGTTATTGACAGGTCATATCACCATTTTCGCAATAACTTTTTTTTTGGAATGATTTAGAACGTGAAATTGGGAGGTCATTGAGGAAACATATCCAAGTAGCTGTGATAAATTTTTTATCTTGTGGGTAGTTGTATTTTTGTAGTTACACTCCGTGGAAAATAAGGTTTGTGGCTAGTCTTGAAACTAGTCTAAAACATGTTTTTTCACGTAAAAATGTCATAAATTCTTCATAACATATCCAAATTCAATAAAAAAATATGTATTGGTTAGATTACAATTTATAGTATTCAATGTACAATTTTTAGATCCATACAACAAATATTCCATGCAAGGCATGCTCTACAATTTCACTCTCTAGAATAAGACAAAGTTCAATAGGGTATGTCATTTTTTCTATAAATCCTTTTCAGATAGGTTCCAAGCAGTAAAATCTAGAGGAATTGCATAAAGAGACTGAAGAACATTGTGTACTATTTTCAGATATTTATTCATTACAGGGCTAGTAGAAAGTTACAAATCAAATTTGGATGATGAAATGGATGAGGTCTTTTGGTTGACGTACGTGTTGGGTACATGGTTGAGACAAGTAGTTGATGAGTTATCACATACATGAGGTATATAGTTGATGATGTTGGTACATATTGACGATTCATATGAGTATTTGATACATGATTGATACATACTTGGTACAAGGTTGGAGGGACTTGTTAGTAGTAATGTTGACACATCGTTTATGAATGATGTAGGATACTTGTATTGGTATACTATTAAAAGAACATATTGATCTTGGTGATGATTATGAGTTGTTTTGTTATGCTTGGTTCATGCACATATTTGAGAGTTGTCTTGGTGAGTTGATCTAATTTGGTTGATAAGATTGATGAGACAGATTGTTGTGATAGGTTTTTTGGACAGGTTGTTGTGACAAGTTATTTGTACAGGTTTGGTGCATGGTTGATGCACTTGTTCATGGTACAGGTTGGTGCATGGTTGATGCACTTGTTTATGGTACATGTTGACTATAGGTTGTTTGGTACAGGCCGGTGCATGGTTTATGCACTTTTTTATGGTACAAGTCGATTACAGGTTGAGGCACAGGTTGATGCATGGTTCAGGTTATTGGTACAGGTTTTTTGGTGCAGATTGATTGGTACAGGTTTACAACACTTGTAATACCCCAAGCTCGAGCCCCTTGTGAAATGTAACAATGTTTATAGGATAGTGGTCCAAGTAATTATAAGCTGGTAGGATTATGTTTTTATTACGCCATAGAGCCTAGATGCTAAGGCAAGTGGGGCTAATTTTGTATATGTAATTATTCAGATTATTAATAAAATACATCATTTCCTGTAGATAGACCACAGAGAAAGAGTTATGGGAGAATAATATCCACTAAGTAAGGAAATGGATGCGACCAAGAGGCTAGGAAAGAGTGTATAAGATTGAGGGATTAACCCAAGGGAATATTATAATATATTCCTGAAAAATGTTAAAGTTGGGAAATAAACCCAGTTATCCTAAGTTCCTTCAGGGAGAGGAAAAAACTCCAAGTGGAGAGGAGCATGCTCCTAGAGAGCCATGTGTCAACCAGGATGAATTCATATTTATGTGGGAATTCCCACCATTGTTGGGGTTCACAAACCATTCTCTCCACCTTCCATAGGAGTTCGCTCTCACCAGTCGGCTCTCTCATGATTCTGCATCCCGACCATTCTCACCATTTTCCTTGTTGACTCTCAACATTCTGACCGGTCTGGCCATTTAGTTTCCCAAGATTTCATCCTTTGCATTTCAGCCATCCCTTATGTATATTAACACATGCTCATAACAAGAATGCAACCAGTGCCATTTACGCCATTGTGAACCTTTGCAACTTGTTGAGTCGTTCCCTTAATTTACTTAATTTTTGGGTTGTTGTGGATTGAAGAGGCAGGTTGTTAGGCTTGTGGTTGAAGAAAAGGGTTGTTAGGTCCACAGATGAAGAGGGATATTTTTAGGAATGTGAGAAACTCTCTCCAAGTGAGAGAGTTTGCTCGAAAGTGATTTTCTCCTGGAGGGACTCCAACACTAGCTACAGAGCTCTGAGAATTCCTGATCCAACATGTTGTTGAAGATTTGGAAGGGAAGTGGAGCAGTCGATGGACTACTAAGAAAAAAAGGTGCATATTCCTGGGGTAGGACATGCATATGGGGAATAACAGTCTGTGAGCAGTGGGCGTAAGTAGACTCCTTGGAGAGAATCCTTCCAGTTTCACTTTGTAGTTTTTTGTAGCCTCAAACTAGTCTAGGATTCCTTTGACCTAGTGGAGTTTAGTCCCAGCTTGGGGGTGACCCACTGCTAAGCGTGATGAGAAGCGTGGTCTAAGGCTGAGAGATTCGTGTAAGTTCTACACACATTTAGTGGTAATCTATTAAAAGATAAGTACCAAATATTTGTTCTATGTATGATGTGTATTTTGTACATGTGTTATAATATTATCATAATTCCATGTGTTTATTGCATGTATGTATTACTCTTTCTTCCACATGAATATCTGTATGAACAAAATGTTATGTTTGTTTATAAATTCATCATGTGTGTGTGTGTGTGTGTATCAGAGATGTTTCCTCTATAGCATGGCGTAGACTGGGTGGTTGGGGGTGTTACAAAATGGTATCAGAGAAGAGAATTAAAGATACAGTTGTTGGGTAGCGTTATCGGACGGGGGTATTGAGGTTTGTGGACATTACAAGACGGTATCAGAGAAGAGAATTAAAGATAAAATTGTTGGGTAGTGTTACTTGGCAGGGGTCTTAAGGATAAGGGAAGTTACAAGATGGTATGAGAGTCATGGTTTCAACACTGAGCCTAGATGGGCTAGGAAAGCAAAAGTTTCAGAAAGGAATTGTTGTCGAAATGGGCAAAATTCAATTTCAGAGCCCACAGTTTCAAAAATGAACCTAGATGGGTCAAGAATGAGGAATTTTGAGTAAAAATACCAGAGATATTTGATGTACAGAGTTCTCGAAGGGAACTAAGATATCACTTGGACTATGTTCAGGAGCTCAGGAAGTATAACATTTTGATAAACCATGAAAGATGTGGTATTGGGACATATATTTAAATTGGTTCATTAAATCTATTTAGAGAGAGACAAATCACCCATAACCATTAGATCAAGAGAATATGCATGTAGGTTAGGCAATGAAGTCCTTCGGTCTTCACCTCTTTGGTCGTTTTAAAGCTATATACAAAACTTTTGAGGTTCCAAAATCTCGAACCAAACATCTATTCCAAGGAATACGTGTCCAAAGATTACGAAGTTTCAAAGTTTTGTCACTTTGGAAGAATGGTTTGTGGTTTTTTGAAAGGATGGAAATCCCCAAAGTTCTAGATCACCGAAGTAATGTTACTAGGGTTGATATGGACCAGTTCGGTAATTTGATAGTTTGGTAGCTTGGAGAAAATGTCGAAGGTAGGAAATTATCGATGTTCAGAAGCACCAGGTATGATGTGGAAAGATGACATCACCTAGGGTGATGTGGACCTACCTAGGGATGCCATGTTTCACCACCTTAATTGATGAAATTTGTACTATGTGGACCCCAAAAGGTTAATAAGTTTGAGAGTTCGACACTTAGAAGATTTGAGGTGTGAAAGTTTAAAATCTTCCGAAGTCCCAGAACTCCTGAAGTCCCAAATTGATGTGAATTGATGACGTCACTTGAGATGATGTGGACACATGAGATGTGTTCCATGTGTTAGTGAGTTATGTACCCTTCGACGAGTGATTATTCTAGTTTGAGCATGACATATGTCACCGGCCTGATTGGGCCACGTGTCTACTTCTAGTATTCCTCCACATGGAATTTCCTTCGAGTATGGTCTGTGGGGCCCCTGAAGGTTGAAAAAAGAAGCTAAACTTGGTCAATATTTGTTAAAATATGAATACTCCTAAAGCTCTGGAGAGCATAGTAAATCCTCACCATTGATAAAAAAGGAGACGCAGTAGTGGATCTCGTATTCTGGAGACTTGTCATTTTGGAAGATTCAAGGTATAATCAGTCAAGCTCAAGGACTCCCAAATGTCAGAGTATATCTCGATCGTTGATTATAAGGAACATGTGGCGCCACATCCCAAGGTCTGGAGACTTGGTACTCCAGAGAAATTATGTTGCAGTTGTGTTGAGTCGAGAACTCCTGAAGGTCATAGTTAATACCGGCCATTGATTGGGAGAAGGTACGGGGAAAAATATGTCGCAGTCTGAAGACTAAGAACTCTAAAAGGTTGGAGAGAATGGACAACCTAGAACATATGAAGCTTGTAGCTATGTAATAAATCCTAGTGGTCGGTTGTTGAGGATTCGTGGACCATATATCCACCCCACTTCAGGTGTTCGCCAATTCGGTGTTCATGAGAAATAAGGCGTTAAATAACAAGAGATTATGAAGCCCGAAGTCCTGGAACCATGAAGCTCTCAAGGCTCCAAATAAGCACCTATATGATAGCATCAGATCACATCCCGTGGTCACATGCAATTGAAGAATGAAGAAAGAGGGCTAGTGCCCGAAAATTGTGTTAAATAAGGAAAAAGGGGTTAGGAAGGAAGCCTGTGGGTTTCGTTTGGTTTGAACCTACATTAGAATAGGTCCTGAAAACTTGGGAAATTTATGATAGGGTCCATCAAATATCCAAGATTCATTATCTCAGATAAAAGAGATCAACCTAACAAGAAGTACATCAGAGAAAAATCACAAGTTTTAAAGGATCATAGATTTCTTCTCAAAACTCAAATTTGAGCATGGAAGCAACCATTTGGAAAGGTATTGAACAATAGAATATAATTGTTCACCCAAAAATTGGATATGAACAGTCAATTTATCAGGAAAAATGCAGAAAAGAAGTATGATATAGTAATGAATCATAATGGTTCATGTTTTCATGATATTTTAAGAACAATTAGCCTGAAAACATTTTGTTGGTTGCACATTGTTTTTGCATAATTAACAGTTGTCAGATCAAAATCATCACAGAGTACAAAAGTGACGGATGATAATCTGGTAGTATTCAGTCAGGAAGATGAAAACAGAGGGTTGAATGTCCAATTGGATAGGGAAGGAACCAACTCCAATGGACATGGAGGAGAAAGGGAGGAAGACATAAATCTAGTTGAGACCCTCAGAAAATTGTAGACAGTTGTCCAGATCCACAAGGATGATAAAGAGAGGCTTATGAAGGCCAAGGAAAAACAACAATACTTCAACAAGAATTTAATTCAGATTTTGGAAAGGATTGAAAAAAAGTTGGATAAGGAGAGTGGCCCCAACAAATTAGGAATTCACGTGACCCCTCAGAAAAAAGGAAGATCAAGGAGATCACAGAGTAGCTCAAGTCTATCCCCTGTTAGGAAACATAGGAGGTTTGGGGTGGATGATTTGAGAGGAGAAATTAATAATATCAAACCTCCAACTTTTTATGTATAAAATAAGAAGGATGAAGATGCTGAGACATGGCTGCTAGGCATGAGGAAGTACTTCCAATTGCATAACTATTCTTCTCATACAAAGCGAATAATTTCCATCTACCATCTTAAAGGAAAGGCATCCATGTGGTGGGATCCGTTGGTGCAAGTACATAACCTCAGGGAGAAAAATGTGACTTGGAATCATTTCAAGAGGCATTTTGAGAAGAAATACCTGACCAAGGGGTATTATGACAAGAATACGAAAGAGTTCTTTGAACTTATACTGGACAACATGGCTATTGATGAATATGAAAAGAGATTCTTAGAGTTGATGAGGTATGTCTCCTTCATTAAGGATGAGACAATGAAGATTCAGAGGTACCTGAGTGGGCTGCCATCTTTCATCAGTGATAAAATCTATTATGATGATCTCAAGACTCTGGAAGAAACTATAAGGATAGAAAAATGATTATATGATCAACAAAAAAGAAGGTCTACTTTCCAAAGAGCTTGGGAGGACAAGAACAATTTCAAGAAGGAACAGAGGCAGAAGGAAAACAAGCCTCCATTTTTCATAAACATTCCTCAAGGAAAGCCATCTTTTAGAGAGCACAGAATGGTTGAGGTAGGTGAAAAACGTTCAAGGTAGGAACCCATTCAATGTTGGGGTTGTAAGGGAGACCACAAGTATAGAGATTGTCCTCACAAAAATGACAAGCTGAGAGTTTTCTACAATGTTCAGCAAGAAAACACAGTGGAGGACATGGGAAGAAGTGTACCAAAGATCTATGCATCCCTGGACAACAAGCAAAATGAGTTTCAATCCCACATGATTGAAGTTGAGGTTATGATCAATAACCATGCATTTATTATTTTAATTGATTCAGAGGTTAGTCATAGCTATGTATATCCTAAGGTAGTGGAAAGATTTATTTTTCCAGGAAGCAATCATGAGAAATCTTGGCTAGTATAGCTGACTAAAGGAGCCAAAAGGAAAGTTGTTAAGTTGGTTAAATCATGTCTAGTGGGAATGAATGGATTGAGTACCAAGGAATATTTGAACATATTTCCTTTGGGATCATATGATTTCCTAATTGGTATGGATTGGTTGGATCAACACCATGCCATATTAGACTTCCATAAAAAGGCATTCACTTGCTTGGATGATGAAGTAAATCGGAGAACAATCCAAGGAATTCCTAGGGTAATTACTATCCAGGAAATATCAGCAATGCAACTGAAGAAGTGTTACATGAAGGGATTTCAAATATTTGTGTCCAATATGGAGGAAGAATCTAAGGATAAGGTTCCAAATATGAAGGATCATGTAGTCTTGGAATATTTTGAAGATGTGTTCAAAGAGGTACCAGGACTACCTCTAAAGAGACATATTGATTTCTCTATTAATTTAATGCTTGGAGAAGTGACAATATCAAAGACTCCTTACATAATGACTACACTAGAGCTGAAGGAGTTACAAATGTAGCTTGAAGAACTTCTGAAGAAGGGGTATATACAACCAAGTGTGTCACCTTGGGGTGCCCTAATCTTGTTCATGAAGAAGAAATATGGGACATTGATATTGTGCATCGATTTCAGATAGTTGAACAAAGTGACTATAAAGAGAAAGTATCATTTGCCAAGGATCGATGATCTCTTTGATCAGTTGAAGGATGCAAAGATATTCTCAAAAAATGATCTCAAGTCAGGATATCATAATTTAATGATTAAAGAGGAAGACATAAACAAGACCGCCTTCAAGACAAGGTATGGTCATTATGAATTCACAGTGGTTCCATTTTCGTTATCAAATGCATGAGTTGTTTTTATTTGCTTAATGAATGACATTTTCCTAGAATATTTGGACAAGTTTTTCGTTGTCTTTTTGGATGAAATACTTGTATATTCCAAGTCGGAAAAAGAGAATGAGCATTATTTGAGGATGGTGTTGCAAGTTCTACGAGAACATCAATCGTATTCCAAATTGATCAAGTGCTCATTTTATCAAAACAAAATTCACTATTTGGGGCATATCATATTTGAAGAAGGGATATCAGTGGACCCTGAAAATATTGACGCCATAAAAGGGTGGACAACACCTAAGAATGTGACATAAGTTAGATCCTTCGTGGGTCTAGATGGCTACTACAAAAGGTTCATTGCAAGGTTTTCAAAAATAGCTCACCCCATCAATTCCTTGCAAAGGAAGGGAAAAAAGTTTCAATGCATAAAAGAATGTGAAACGAGCTTCCAGTAATTCTAACCAGTGCTCCAATTATAAAGATTTCAGATCTGAATGAATATTTTTTGGTTTTCATAGATGTGCACAAATAGAGCCTTGGTGGAGTCCTTAGTCATAATAGATTTGTGATATGTTTCGAGTCCAGAAAATTGAAACAAGATGAATGGATCTATGCCACTCATGATTTGGAGTTGGAAACCATAGTGCATGTTTTAAAAAATTGGAGGAACTACCTCATGGGAAATAGGTTTGAGATGAGGATAGACGATAATGGTCTGAAATATTTGTTTGATCAACCTACTTTGAATACTAGGCAAAGTAGATGGTTAGAATTACTTTGTGAGTATGACTTTGATATTAAGCACATAAAAGGAAAGAAGAGCAAAGTGGATGATGCACTCAGTAGGAGAGTGCATGAACTGCATGCTATAGCCATTATCATGTATCAAATAGATCTTAAAGGAATAATTTTTGAGGCTGCAAAAGTTGATTTGTAGTACATAGAATTGGTAACAAAATTGTAGCAAGGTAAAATGTAGCAGAAAGCTTAAAATTATGAATTGGGAATTGATGAAATTCTCTTTTATAGAAACAGAGTTTATGTATCCAATTCTCCTGAATTGAGGGGTGTGATTTTAAAATAAATGCACAATGTACCTTATGCAGGACACCCATGATATCAGATGATAGTTTTAGCAGTCAAGAGCCAATATCATTGGCTAGGCATGAAGAAAGAAATTGTCTAGTAGATAGTTAAATTATTGTAGTGTTAAAGGGTCAAGGTGGAGAATAGACACCCACTTGGGTTCTTGCAGCCATTATCCATTCCTCAATGGAAGTGGGAAGTGGTGACAATGGATTTCATCACAAGATTGCCCAGAACAAGAAAGCAACATCTATACATTCCATTCCATCCTCTCAATTTACATATTTTTCAGTGTTTTGAAGTCGTGATATTTAACTGATTTAAGTAATTGATGCTCTTTTAAATAAATATATAAATCCATAGTCCAAAAAAAATATATCTTACTAATGGTCCACTAAAGATTATTAATGTTTAAAACTTCTAATTTTTCCACATTTTAAAAGTTATATCTATATCTATATATATTAGGATTTTTACTTATCTCATTACATTTTAGCAGTCAAATCAGTGCGTGAAGGAGGTCCCTTGTCCCACAAATAAGGGGGTCTCATAATTGGATTATTATTATTATTATTATATATAGTCATGACATTATTTGATGCAATAATGATAATAATATGGTTATATGGATGTGTAGGGAAAATCCTTAAGTACTTCCATTCATTTCAATCATGGTAAGTAAGGCATACCTAGTGTAAGGAAAACCTCTAAATGTTTCCCCTAATTTCAACCATAGTACCCAAGGCTCAAATCTGTTCCAAAATTATACTTATTATGAACTCATTATAAGTAATTTATTTCATTGAGGCCTAGAGTACAATACACTTTAAAAAGAGTCTGCAATCTACGTTTGCATATAGTCATGACATTATTTGATGCAATAATGATAATAATATGGTTATATTGATGTGTAGGGAAAATCCTTAAGTACTTCCATTCATTTCAATCATGGTAAGTAAGGCATACCTAGTGTAAGGAAAACCTCTAAATGTTTCCCCTAATTTCAACCATAGTACCCAAGGCTCAAATCTGTTCCAAAATTATACTTATTATGAACTCATTATAAGTAATTTATTTCATTGAGGCCTAGAGTACAATACATTTTAAAAGGAGTTCCAATCTAGAGACCAAATATATATATATATATATATATATATATATATATATATATATATATAAAGAATTCAAGTAATTGAGGCTCTTTTAAATAAATATGTATATCCATAGTCTAAAGAAACACTATCCTACCAATGATTGTAAGATAAATTAAATTTATATATATATATATATAATCTTAGTTGTTGTAATAATTGTAATAGTATATTTATAGTTTAAATATTTTTTGGAGGTTATATTTCTCAATGAAAATGAGTACTTACCTACCTTAGATGGTACCCAAGTTAAGGTAAGGTCATGTAAGGTCATAGGGTAAGGTTGACATAAGGCTTAAAGGCATTACAACAATATAATCATGTTCTTCTCTTCATTTCTAGATGGTACCCATGGTAATTAACAATTTACTCATATATACTAAATTTAATAAACTAGTCTAGATCAATCTTAATTGTGGATCTATCAAGATCCTAGAGGGATCAAATCTCTCGAGGTGAAATCATTTTTTAGAGTGAAAAACTTGAGGAAAGATTAAAATCTTTCACCTTAAGAAATTCCATTCTTGCAGGCCCTTGATAGATACAGAGTTAAGATGGATCTAAGATGTTATTATTATTTTAATCCATTAAGTTACATGGACATCCCCCATCTCTCCATACTGAGTTGTAGTGTGTGTGTGTGTGTGTATAGGAGCTCACATAATCTTTTATTATAATTTTCTTTTTTTACTTTCCATTATTAATTTATTATTATTATTTTAATGCTTTATGTTCCATGAACATTTCTCCCATATTGGGTTGAGCTTGTAGATGCAATTAATTTAAAAATTTGTGATGTTCATAAAAAATTATTGGTTGTTATTTATCATTACATAGACATTTCCCCTATATTGAGATGTAATTCCTTTGGACACAATAATTAACTCATACACCAATTTGATGCCTAGCTTAGCAGTGGCCTTAAATATAGATTATTATTATTATAATTAAGAAATAATAATAATACTTATAAAAAAAATAAGTTAATAAATAAATATTTTACATCAAGCAATATCTCATAATAGAACGACAATAGCTATAGAGGGATCCGAATTCATCCCATCTTGGGACTTTAGTTGTTTATTACGTTGTCTATTGTCACATACTTCTTTAACCTTTCGGACCTGAAAAACAACTTAAACAAAAGTATTCAGATTCCATGTCTCAATGAGGACCCTGTTAGGTAATCTCTCTATTTGATGTTTCTATGTACAAATTGGGAATGCATGGATCATTCATAAATTTTTGTTATGTAGAAAATAAAAATATTATCAAGTATTTTAAAAAGAGTTTAAATTGGAAATGATTTTTAATTGATAATGATAATGATATTTTTTTAAGAGAATTGTGAATTCATTAAATTGGTGTATGAGACCTCTTATTTGTAAAATAAGTGATTTTTCATTTAGTAATTTGATTATTAAAATATCATATATTTTGATATTAAATACTTTTTCACGTAAGAATACATGGATAATCTATAAATTTCCTGATACCATGCTGAAAAGAAAATGTAAAGATAAAATTAAAATTGAGAATGTTTCTTATAATAATAATAATAATAATAATAATAATAACAATTTAATTTTAAAGTAGCAACAAAGCTAGAGGTCAAATTGGTGTATGAGAACCCCTCAATTAAAATAAATGTATCAATTTTTTTTAACAACAACACTGCTTATTTTTTTTGTTCGAGCTTTGAGAATATCACCCACCTTGAGAATAGAACCTGACCATCCATGGAAAACTCCCATAGATTAATTGTTGGACCACAACTCACTGGACATCAGATAATTTAATATTAGACTAATAAGTAAAAACATCAAGGTACAAGAATAGAGAGAAGAAGATGTGGAATTCTTTCATTTATGTAGGTTTCTATTTATAGCATAGTAGAGAGTAATAATTATATTTTTATTGTACATGAGATAAGGTCAAACTTGATTATCTTCATTTTCAATTGAGGATGAGGATGGAGGTGGAAGTATTAAGTAAAACATACTCAATATTTTGAGGGTGGGGGTGTAATAGGGAATATTGAGTAATTATCTGAGTTGGGGGAAATACCCAGTTTGAATAGTATTTATGTTTTACTTAATATTTCCCCTCACCCCCACTTCGAGTAAAATATATTTTTCCTGATAGTACTCCAACTTAAATAATTACTGAATATTTCCCCTCACCCCCACTTTGAGTAAAATATGTTTTTCCTGATAGTACTCCAACTTACATAATTACTCAATATTTTGAGGGTGGGGGTGCCACAAAGAATATTGAGTAATTATATGAGCTGGGCGAATACTGAGTAAAACTTAAGGTGGGGTGAGGGGAAATATTGAGTAAAACATAATTACTCAATATTTCCCCTAGAGAAGTCTCCCACCCATGAAAATATTTTTTTTTCTAAATACTTCCCCTCGCCTATGTTAGGAAGTAATCATTACGCCGCCTCTTTGCAAACAGTGAATTGGTGGCCATATTGACCCTTCAAGACTCGAGGATTAAACCACCGATTACAATTTTGTTTTACCTAACTTAAATGGTGGCCTACTTAACCTTTGTAGGCCACAATACACCATCACCACCTTGATTAAAATCCTTTAGAAGATCGAAGGGGCAATTTTCTTTGTTTAAATACCAGAGTCGAAATTGTAAATCATGAGATAGCTTGAAAACATTTCTTGAATTGAATTGGTTATTCTATGTTCGGAGGTTTGATATGCGTATATATATATTTTGTGTTTTCATTGAGTTTGTAAACTCATTTTGTTTCTTGATAAAAAATTCATTTTTGAGCAAACACAATAATTTTTTGGTTTTACTAATTACGAACCCGGTCATTTATTTATTTCGAGTTTATTTGTTGGAGTGTGTGATTTTAAAAAGAGATTAGATACGAAATTGATATTTCGGCATTCGGAGTTAACTTGTGCGTGGAGTTATTTAGTCCCAAAACCCCGAACCCGAAGTAGTGGGGCCCAAAGTTTGTATGCATTTCACAATTCGGCAATTGAAGTTGCACGTTGTTTTGAATCAAGGGTTTCCAAACCCCGAAACATGAAAAGCATCGGGCCCACATTCCATTCACATTTTTTTTGATTCAGGAGTTGTTGTGTGTTAGTGTTTGACATTTGTAATTGTAGAATCCCGAACCCCGATTGACCTTCAATTTTCACATTTAGTATCAGAGCCTGCATTTCATCTGACAATTGCTTAGTTCATTATAGATTATTCCTATTAGTGCCAAAAAAATTATTCTCATATTTTTCTGCGTGAAGGTTTATTTAATTTCTGTCAATTTTTATAAATGGTTGCGTCTGGTAGTAGTTCTTCTCAGATTCAAGTTCCTATTCTGAGCGAGAAGTCATATAATTCTTGGTACACTTGGATGAGGATGATTATGCATTCTCAGTATTTGTGGACTTATGTTATTGATGGCTATCCCGAGCCAGTTGATGCTGCAGCAGAATTGGCTCTGTCTAATGCTGATCATGTTTTACTAAAGGAAAACAGGAAGAAGGATAATAAAGCTCTTGGATTAATCCAACAAGGATTAAGTAAATCCATTTTTATGAAGATTTCTAGTGTTGCATCTTCGAATATGTCTTGGGACATTCTTGAAACCTGTTATCAAGGGGTGTCTAAGGTGAAGCTAGTCAAGTTGCAGAACTTGAGAAGGGACTTTGAAAATCTGAAGATGAAGGATAATGAAAGTGTTGATACTTTCAAGACTCAAGTGATGAGTGTTGTGAACCATCTCAGACAATATGGAGATGATGTTGAGAATAAAAGAGTTATTGAGAAAGTGTTGAGAAGTTTGCCCAAGAATTTTGAGCCTGTTGTTGTTCCCATAGAGTAATTTAAAGATTTAAGTCTAATGCAAATTGATGAGTTAATTGGTTCTCTTGTTTCTCGTGAATCTAGGATATATAGATATGAAGAAGGATCAATGGTGCATGATTTCAAATCTCAACTGCATGTTACCAGAGGCAAAAATAGAGGAAGGTTTCATACTCATGGAAGAGGAGGTCGATTTTCTAGTCCAAGGGACAACAGAGCTGAATCAGAGTCTGAGCAGAAGTTCCAGCAGAATCCTCCTAATTTAAGAGGGAGTTGCAACAAACCCTGGTAGGAATAAAATATGAGGTATGATAAAACTAAAGTGCAATGTTATTATTGTAAGAAGTTTTGGCATTTTTCTAACAAATGTTTGGGGAAACAGGAAGATGCTGGAAAGCAGTCTGCACATCTTATAAATGAGTCTGAGGATCATCAAAATCCTATTTTTTTGACCTGTAACGTCACTCAGGAATGTGGAAATGATATTTGGTTTTTGGATAGTGGTTGCAGTAACCACATGACTGGTAATAAAGACTTATTTTCTTCCATTGATACTAGTATTCAGTTTGAAGTCAAACTAGGAAATGACTATAAGGTTGCAGTCAATGGTAAAGGTATAGTTCCAGTTTACACTAAGAACAATCAAAGAAGAAATATTGATGATGTTTACTTTGTGCTTGGTTTAAAATCCAATCTTATGAGTGTTGGGCAGTTGTTGGAGAAAAAGTACAGAGTGTTCTTCAACAACAAGGTATGTTTGGTCTGAAACTTCGAAAATAAAAAACCTATGCGATGAATCCGAAATAACTTTCTGATCAAAACAATGGTCGCAAAAGTCTTAGAACAGAAACAAGGTATGTACTATCTATGATAAATTACCTAGCAAACAGTTGATTGCAAGAGTAGAGATGACCAAGAGTAGAATTTTTCCACTTGTTATGTGAAACGATTTGAGTGGTTCTTTTAATGCTTATAAAGATGGAAGTTTAGATGAATCTTGGTTATGGCATTTGAGATATGGTCATTTACATTTTGGTGGCTTAGATTTGTTACAAAAGAAACAGATGGTGAAAGCGTTGCCTTGTATTCAACAACCTACAAACTCTTGTGAGAACTGCATACTTGGAAAATATCACAGAGAGAAATTTGTTTCAGGTGTTTCCTACAGAGAAAAATCTCCTTTGGAAATTGTCCACACAGATTTATGTGGACCTATGCAAACACCTTATTTAACTGGTTGTATTTATTTTATGACTTTCATTGATGATTTTGGTAGGAAGACTTGGTTGTATTTGTTGAAACAAAAATCTGAATCCTTTAAGTTTTCAAGAGGTTTAAGTCTATGGTTGAGAATGAGAGTGGTCAAACCATTAAGATCCTCAAGTTTGACAGAGGAGGTGAGTATAAATTGAATGAATTCATTGAATTTTGCGATTTTCATGGAATTAAAAGGCAGTTTACTGCTCGATATACTCCATAGTAGAATGGAGTGGTTGAAAGGATGAATCAGACCATCATGGATATGGCTCGAATCATTTTGAAAGAGAAGCATATTTCAAATGAATATTGGGGAGATGTGGTTCTTTGCTCTATTTTTATCTTGAATAGAAGTCTGACCAAGACCGTGAGGGATTGTGTACCTCAGGAAGCCTGGGATGGTAAGTCTTGCAATGTTTCTCATTTCAGAATTTTTGGATGTGTTGCATTTGCGCATGAACCTACAAAAATGAGGAGGAAGTTGGATGACAGAAGTAAGAGATGTATTTTTTTTGGATACAGTGAAGAGTCTAGGGCATATAAACTCTACAATCCCATCACCCAGAAATATGTAATAAGTAGAGATGTTCAGTTTAAAGAAGATGAATCCTGGGATGGAAGTATTGACAAATCAATTTCAGAGGGAGTTGTGTTACCCCATGAAGATGATGATGGAGCTAAGCAGAGTGAAGAAGATGGACAGATGGTTCCACATGCACATACGCCTACAACAAGAAGTCCAACAAGGCTAGCACCAAATTTCAGCCCATATCAATTTAGAATGCCAAGAACTCATGAGCGTGGTGAGCCATCTAGAGATCCTACTTTAGCTTCATTGAAAAACAGATTTAAAGGACAAAAACCTAGAAGTTTAAGAGAATTATATGATTAGAATGAAGAGGTAGATCAGATTTCAAATTTTGCATTTATAGCTTATGATCCTATAAGTTATGATGAAGCTGCTAAAGAGGATGTGTGGATAAAAGCAATGGATGAGGAGATTGATTCCATTGAAAGGAATAACACTTGGGATCTTGTCAATTTACCTGAAGGCAAGAAAAGTATTGGTGTTAAATGGGTTTATAAGACTAAGCTGAATGAAGATGGTGAAGTTGAAAAGTACAAGGCAAGACTTGTAGCTCAGGGGTTTAGTCAGCAACCTGGTATTGATTACAATGAAACCTTTGCTCCTGTAGCAAGGATTGACACAGTAAGGGTGGTCTTAGCTATTGTAGCTCAGAATAGATGGATCATGCGTCATATGGACGTCAAGTTTGCATTTTTAAATGGATATTTGGAAGAAGAAGTTTATGTAAGACAACCTCTTGGTTATGAGATTGATAAACACAGAGATAAGGTTTACAAGTTAAGGAATATTTATATGGATTGAAGCAGGCATCCAGAGTTTGGTATAGCAGGATTGATGAATACCTAATCAATGTTGGATTCGACAGAAGTCCAAGTGAACCAACTCTGTATACAAAGGTAGACCAGAAAGGTAAAATTTTGATTGTATGTTTGTATGTTGATGACCTGATTTTTACTGGAGATCTATCTATAGATGATTTTAAAAATTCCATGAAAACAGAGTTTGAGATGACTGATTTATGTTTGATGAAATTTTTTCTTGGAATTGAAGTGGATCAATCTGATGATGGAATTTTCATTTGTCAAACTAACTATGCAATCGAAGTGTTGAAAAGGTTTAGAATGTTGAATTGCAAGCCACCTGCAAGACTAATGGCAACTGGTATTAAACTGAGCAAGTATGATGAAGGATCATATGTTGATCCAACCCTATATAAGAGGCTGGTTGGAATCCTTATGTACTTAACAACAACCAGACCTAACATTATGTTTGTTGTGAGTTTGATTTCTAGATTCATGGAGACTCCAAAGAGTACTCGTTGACAAGAAGGAAATGGATCCTAAGATATGTTGTTGGAACAACTAATTTTGGTATCCAATACACATCAAGCTTAAACTTTGAGCTAATCAGATATACTGATAGTGATTTTGCGGGTTCCATTGATGACAGGAAAATCACATCTAGGTATGTTTCCAGTCTTGCATCTGGACCAGTGGCATGGGCATCAAAGAAACAACCCATTGTGACTCTATCTTCCACTGAGGCAAAGTATGTTTCAACAGCTGCAGCTGTCCAAGATACCAGATATAATAAATATGCAGAACAGAAATAAAATGTTAGAAATGGAAGAATAACAGTAATATATACAACATAATCTCCACAATAACACAGAAATGATATAAGAACAACAATAAAAATAACACTTTGATTCAGAAAGCCATGTTCATAGGCCTCTTCAAGGGGGAAACCTCCAATCGAGTAGCGCTCTGTTACAATAATCTCCCAGCTAGGGTTTTCATACCTTCAACCCTTATTTATACTAAATATGTCTATTAAGAGAAGCATCTAGAGGAAGATCCTTCTTGAAGAGAAAGCTTCTATTAGGTCTTCTTACATCCTCCTTATTCTATTTTATTGATAGTCCTTAATAATATTGACCTTTATTACATCCGAATATATTGATCTACGTATGTGCGGATTAGGACCCTAACATGTCTTCCCCCTTAAAAACAACCTTGTCCTCAAGGCTTGAGATGCAGAAACTGCTGCAGAATGGTAGTTGGTTCCCAAGTGGCATCTGTTGGAGTCGTATCTTTCCACTGGACTAACACTTCCTTGATGGTTCTCTAACACAGGCGATGCTCACGTTGGTCCAAAACTTCTTCTAGTTGTAGCCAAATGGATCCTTCTTCAGCTAACTCGGGAAGGTTGGTTTGAATTTGGAACCTAGTTCCAATCACCTTCTTTAAGCATGAAACATGAAAAACTGGATGTAGCTTCGATTGACTGGGCAGAGATAACTAATATGCGACTTGTCCCACATGCTTGAGAACTGTATAAGGAACATAAAATTTGGGCACTAGCTTCTAACAATGCTCGTCCTTGAGGGATGTTTGCTTGTATGGTTGCAGTCACAGAAACACCTGATCCCCTTCTGCAAATTGACGTTCAGAGTGACCTTGATCTTCTTGTTTCTTCATGCAATTATGTGCCATGACCAAGTTCTCTTTAGGGGTACGAAGAATATACTCTTGAACTATAAGTGTTTGGTCAACCACTTGGACCTTCGAGGTACCCAGTAAGTATGAGAGAATTGAAGGTGGCTTATGTCCATATACTACTGCAAAAGGAGTCATGCGAGTAGCTGAATGGTAGGAAGTGTTGTACCACGATTCGGCTAGGGGTAGCCATAGAGCCCACTAATGTTGTTTTTCAGAGGAAAAACACATCAGATATGTCTCCAAACACTTGTTGACAACTTCCGTTTGACCATCAGTCTGGGGATGATAAGTTGTGCTGAGATGCAATTGGGTGCCCTGTAGCTTAACAGTTCTTGCCAAAAATTGCTTGTGAAATTTGGGACATGATTAGAAACAATAGAGTGTGGCATGCCATGAAGCTTGAAGACCCGGTCCATGAAAAGTTGAGCCACCGTGGATGCAGTAAATGGGTGTTGAAGAACGCAGAAATGAGAATACTTGGAAAGGTGATCCACAACCACCATTATGACTGATTTATTCCCTGATTTGGGTAAGACGATAATAAAGTCCATAGAGATATCCTTCCAAATAGCAGGTGGAATTGGAAGCGGTTGTAGTGTGCCCGTAGATTTGACTGTTTCTCCCTTGTTGCATTGACACACCTCACATTCAGTGATAAAATTACGGATGTCCTATTTCATACCATCCTAGAAAAAAGAACGTTTGACCCTGTCATATGTTTTGGTGAACCCTGAGTGCCTGTTGTGGGTATAGCATGAAGCTCAGAAAGTACCGTGGATTCAATATTTGATTGTTTACTTAAATACAAATGACCATTGTATTGAAGCTCATCCTGGAGCCAAGAGTACTCTGGGGGAGTCAGAGCCTTGGTCTGCAATTGTTGGATCAGATGTGAACTTTTGGGATCTTGAAGCGATTCCTGGTGCACATCTTGGAGCCAATCGGGTACAATGAAGGAAAGGTAAAAAAGGAATCGTTCTTCTTCATATTTTTGGGATAGTGCATCTACCACTACATTTCCTTTTTCCTTCTTGTAAATGATCTCATAATCATAACCAAAGAGCTTAGTCACCCATCTTTGTTTCTCATGGAGGAAATGCGTTGTTCTAGAAAGTACTTGAGGCTTTGATGGTTGGTCTGAGTTTGGAAGCGTTGCCCCAAGAGATAAGGGCACCATAGATCAATGGCATGCGGAATAACCAACATTTCCTTTTTATAAATGGGTTTTCCCAGATTCTTGTCAAACATTTGCTTATTGGTGAAGGACAAAGGTCGACCCTCTTGCATAAGGACAACATTGATTCCTTTCCTTGAGGAATCACATTCCAACACAAAGGTCTTTGTGAAATCAGGAAGTGATCCGGGGCAGGATCTTT
>SNQJ01S0086634.1:20971-33954 GCA_010110895.2 Picea sitchensis
TTCTTAGTGTGTTTCTTTAGTATGCATTTGTAGTTAGGAAATCCAACGGTCACGATATGTTCCTGACATAGAGTGATTTGACGGTTCATACTCTCCTCGATCTTAATGGCCATTGATCTGTGGATTAACACCCGATTGGTCCATGATCTCTATTTAAAGAGCATGGAGGGTAATTGCCGATGATAAATTGTGAGAAACTCTCTTGTAAAATCTCTCTAGAATATTTTTGTTTGCACTAATAAACTGCTCCAAGTGGTCGTGTGGGTTGGGGATGTGGATGTTTCCTTATAGGGGTTTTACCACGTAAAAACATATGTGTGTCGATCTTTGATATGGTTATTTGAGTGGTTACTGAAGGTGTTCCTCCTCTGTTGGAATACCTGTTTTGTCGAACATGCTATCAGAGCTTGTTTGAAGACCCGCTCCTGTTGTAGATCGAGATCATGAAGCCGAGTTTCCTCATCTCCATTTTCTATCATTTTCATACATTTATGGGCTGCGAGGACTGTCCCATTGTGTCTGGAGTGCTCATTTCAGTCAAGAACACATTTCATTTCACTCGAAACGGTTTCTGTTTTCCCAAGATACGTCCATTACAGTCAGATCCAGAGGTATAAATCTTGAATACGCATTTTTTAAATTTTTGTAGAGTAGTATTTTTGGTTTTATTTCGGTTTTGTTTTATTTATTTTTGGGTTGATACTCTTTTAGATCTGTGTATTCTCTTTTCCCCGTGCCCTGTGTGATCTTGGAAAATCAGAAACAGATAGGAAAAGGTACATCTTCCGGGTAAGGTAACCAAGATCTAACCCTTGTTGTCATCGAGAAGAGAAATTTGTTTTCTTATGTGAAAAGAGTTTTTTTTAGCACGCTCTCCAAGGCCATCTTCAACAAAAACAACAACAACCCTCCTTCTTAACATTACAATATGTTTTTCTAGATCATTTGGTTAAAAGTTGTCTTATTAAGTAAGAGGTCTTGAGTTCAAGTCTCTCTTTTGTTCTTTTTTTGAAAAAGTTCATACTAAAATTGTAAAGTGTATTTCACTTCAAGTATAAAAGTGAATCAATATAAGTAGCTTTAATATTTTATTTTAAAGTTATTTATTTTGCATGCATCTCTTCTTTTATAAAGTAATTTCATTGTAAAAGTGATCCTCACTTCTCTTTATAAAAGTGGGTCACTTCATAAAGCAACTTACACAATCATGTGGTCATTTGGTTATCGTTTATGCTTTTTGTTTTAAAGGGCATAACTCTAACATTGAAAGTCCATTTTCAGTGCCGTTTTTTTTAAAACTGCATAACTTTTCGAGCTCTTTCCATCCAGATCATCAGTTTCAGTTTCTAAATCCATATTATTTGAATATTTAATATGGCTTCTACAATTAATGTATTTCTTACCAGCAACAACCACTTCCAATGGAAATCTCATATGGAATATTTATTAAGAAGTAAAGGCTTGTACCAGATTACCTTGGGAAAGGAAAAATCACCCACTGATTCTCATAAGAAATCCAAGTGGGATAATAGGAATGATGAAGCACGAGGACTAATCGGAATGTCCATCTCTCCTGATTTAAGGTACCACCTTCAAGAAATTGATGACCCCGAAGAAGCTTGGGACAAGATTGAATATTTGTTTGGTAAACTCAATATTATTCAAGCACAACAGTTAGAAAATCAAATATTGACATTGAGTCCAAGTGATTTTTCTTGCCTTGGAGACTATTTATCTAAGTTTAAAACACTCAGAATTTTATGTGAAGAATGTAATATAAAAATGGAGGAAGAGCGTTGCATCTATCTTATTCTTTCTAAGCTAGGTAGTGCATATTATGTGTTTGTATATACCTTTTATGCCATGAGAGAGGCTCTAGGGAGAGCTTATGAAAAACCCACTCTTGAGTCCTTTTGTGCTTCTTTGATTAGAGAGGAAGATAAGCTTGTCCAACTTGGAGTGATCAACACTGCAGGTACCTCCAACAAAGCCTTAGTTGCCTAGGAAAAAGATAAAACCAAGTATCCCAAGAAGAAACATCCTCTCTACAACAACAAACAACATAAGGGTTCCAAACCCACTCTAATAGCTTAAGCTCCTAATGGTGACAAAGGAGAAAAATATAAAAATAAGAATACTAACCGACATTGCAACTTTTGTGATAAATATGGTCATGATGAGTCCAAATGTTTCAAGAAGATGGCAGCGTTAGATTCACAACATCAATATTGATTCTACTTTTTCTTCTTCTTCTCATGGACATGCACTTTTTGCTTCTAGTTTCTCCTTCAATTCAAATTCTACTTCTACTTCTACTTCTGATGAGTGGCTTATTGATTCTAGAGCATCTTATCTTATGTCTAAGGATAGAGCCATATTTTCCACTCTAAATGAATGTAACACCAAGAAAATATTTGTTGGTGATGATAGATCTCTTAGTGTTGAAGGATCTGGAACAACTCCAATAGAAAATGGTCATTTCAATAATGTATTATGTGTTCCAAGTCTTTCTTGTAACCTTCTATCAGTATATCAAATCACTCATTCAAGTGAAGGTAAAACCGTAGAGTTTTCACCTCACCAAGTTGTAATCAAGGATCTAAAATATCCTAAGCATGTTCTTGCAACTAGAATTGTTGATGATATTACCAGGTTGTACAAATTTGACAACTTTGGTTCATCATCTTTTTCATCAGTTTTTGTTGCTCATAGCGATGACTTGAGCAAACTTTGGCATGAGTGGTTTGGTCATCTAAACTATCGTTCATTGCAACAACTATGTAATCAACAGATGGTGACTGGGCTTCCTCTTGTTTCATGCAAAGATGGTGTTTGTGTTGATTGTTTTCTCGACAAACATCATCGGGATAGTTTGGACAAACGTGTTTCTTGGCATGCCTAGGGTCCTTTGCAGCTTGTTCACAGTGATTTGTGTGGTCCACTTTCTTATCCTTCCTTTTCTGGGTGCAAGTATTTCTTAACTTTCATTGATGACTTTTCCAGATGTACTTGGGTTTACTTCTTAAAACTTAAGAGAGATGTTTTTGACAAGTTTTGGGCCTACAAGGCCCTTGTAGAAAAGAAATATAGACATCAAATTCAAAGGTTAAGAATTGATAATGGAGGCAAATATGTGAACAATAATTTTACAAGTTATTGCACTACACAGGGAATCCAAATGCAGCACACTGTTCCATATACATGATAGCAAAATGGTGTTGCTGAGAGAAAGAACCACACATTAAAAGAAATGGCTAATTGTATGATCCAATCTAAGGGATTAAGTCTAACGTATTGGGCGGAAGCCATTAACTGTGAAAATTACATAGTAAATCGCACTCCCACAAAGGCTCTTAAAAATATAACACTGGAAGAAGCTTGGACTAAAATTAAACCATATGTAAGTCACTTCTGTGTATTTGGCAGTATAGCATGGGCTCACATTCCTTATGAGAAAAGGAAAGCATTGCAGCCTAAAAGTGAGAAGTGTATATTTGTTGGTTATTCTTAAGATGTCAAAGCTTACACACTTCTTCAATCACATTTTAATGAAATTATTATTAGAAGAGATGTTAAATTTTATGAAAATATCTTGGCCTGCGCGCCTAATTCAACATTTGTGCCTTCTTTGGCCTACGAGCCTAATTCAACGGTTGTGCCTTCTTCGTCCTGCGATCCATATCCGACATTTGTTCTTTCTTCTGATCTGGTTTCTTCTTAGGATGATGACAGTGAGGATGAAAATCCACCTCCGCCTGCTCAACCTCCTCCAGATGAGTCCTTTGAACCTGAACCAGCACCAGTTCCACTGCTTCCTAGATGGGTGTGTTCAACACAAGAGGCAATTGGTGGTCATGTCAGTGATCCTTTAGATTAGCATCGAATGCGTTCATAGTTATAGTGAGCCTCTTCTCTTTTGTGTCAAGTTTCAGAGACTCCTGATCCAGAAACGTTTGCAGAAGCTTCAGGTCATCCAGATTGGGATATAGCAATGAATGAAGAGTATCATTCTTTAATGGAAAATGATACTTGGGATCTTGTACCTCTTCTAAAAGGAGGAAAACTTTTCATATGTAAATGGGTCTACAGAACTAATTATGCATCCGATGGAAGTGTTGAGAGATATAAGGCTTGGTTAGTTTCCAAAGGATTTTCCCAAGTTGAAGGAATTGACTATAACGAAACCTTTGCCCCTGTAGCCAAAATGAATTCCATCTACCTTGTTCTTTCCCTTGCTGCCTCACATAAATGGGAGGTCCATCAAATCGATGTTAAATATGCCTTCTTGCATGGCAATTTGAAAGAAGAAATATACATGGAACAACATCATGGCTATGTCCAGAATGACTCTAGCCTTATTTGTCACCTCAATAAATCTCTTTATGGTCTCAAGCAATCCCCCCAAGCTTGGTAAGCCAAAATGGACAGCTTTCTTATTGCCACTGGATTCTCTAGATGTCATTCTAATCCTAATGTCTATACCAAGAAAGTAGGAAGCCATCTCATAATCCTTGTCTTTTATGTTGATGACCTTATCCTTACTGGTAGTGACCCAAAACTTTTAAACCATGTGAAAACCAGCCTTAAGAAGAAATTTGAAATGAATGACTTAAGCTTTTTTCACTATTTCCTTGGCCTCCAAGTTTTGCAAACCAATGAAGGAATGTTTCTTTCCCATTCTAAGTATGCTTGTGACCTTCTTCGTCGCTTTCACATGGATGATTGTAAACCAACCCCTTCTCCCTTCCATTCTAGATTCAAGATTACTTCCACCTATACTTCTCCTGAAGTTGATGCCACCCTGTACTATTAGTTAGCTGGTAACCTCTTCTACTTGACTCATACCCATCCTTATCTTTCCTTTGCTATTGGTATTATTGCCCGATATATGAAAACACCCCATGAAAGCCATTGGAAAGAAGCTAAAAGGATACTTCACTATGTCTGTAGTACAGTGCAGAGGGGACTCCTTTATTGGTTAGTTTCATTGATTCAGATTATGTTTCACTGATCGAAAAGTCTACTGCAGGTTATGTTTTCAGCCTTGGTTCAGGACCTATCACTTGGGCCTGTAAGAAAAAATAGACTATTGCACTTTATTCAACAGAAGCAAAGTACCGAGCAATGGTAAATGCAAGTCAGGAAGCCTTGTGGCTTCAACAGATCATTTCAGAGTTTGGATTCCAGTAGCAACATCTGACCAGCCTTTGGTGCAACAATCAGAGTGCCATCAAGCTCGCCAAAGACCACGTTCAACATCAACGTAGAAAACATATCGATCTACACATGCACTTCATCATAAAGCTAATTCATGATCAATTTATTGAAGTGCTCTTTTTCCCTACAGAAGATCAAGTTGCAGACATTTTCACAAAGTCTCTTACAGAAGCGAAGTTTTCCAAACTTCAATCTATGTTAGGAGTTCAGGACGCTGTCATTAAGGGGGGATAGGCTCTAATTCCTCCTTCCTTCTCCTATTGTGTCACTATTGTAAATCCTTCAATCCTATCCCAAGTTGTTCTTAAGGGGGGATGTTAGGATATTACTTAGGAGTTAGTTAATATCTACTTGGTCTAATATGTCATTAGGTAAAAGTGTTTTTCTTAGTGTGTTTCTCTAGTATGCATTAGTATGCATTTGTAGTTATGAAATCCGACGGTCACGAGATGTTCCCGACATAGAGTGATCTAACGGTTCATACTCTCTTCGATCTTAACGACCATTGATCTGTGGCTTAACACCCGATTGGTCCATGATCTCTATTTAAAGAGCATGGAGGGGCATTTGTCGATGATCTATTGTGAGAAAATCTCTTGTAAAATCTCTCTGTAATCTTTTTCTTTGCATTAATAAATTGCTCCAAGTGGTCGTGTTGGTTGGGGTCATGGATGTTTCCCCGTAGGGGTTTTACCACGTGAAAACATTGGTGTGTTGATCTTTGATATGGTTATGTGAGTGTTTACTGAAGGTGTTTGTCCTCTATTGGAATACCTATGCTTTCGAACAGTTTTAAACCTGTGAAGTAAAGCAATGTATATAGATTCTTAAGAAAAACATAAATTAATCAATGGATTATACACATAGTACAAAGAGATTTATGTTGGAAACCCTTAACCAATAGAAAACCATCCTTCCTTAGTGACACAACTTCCAACACTTCATTGTATTAATTTCACCATTCACCATACAATATATACAATGTTTTAGGTATTTGGTAGCTACCAAAACCCTAATCCCTTAATTGAGGATTAATTTAGAAAACCTCTGAAAATAGAAAAATCCTCTAAAATAGAAAAAACCACCCCCAGGAAAGAAAATGAAGTTGGGATTGTCAAACGTAGTTTCCCAATCGAACATTCCCACACACAGACATGCAAATAATATAACACATACCCAACATTCTCCCACTTTTTGTTTTCTTTGCATACAGGGGTTCATAGGATTACATAGTCAATAGTCCATGGAAACAATGCCCATTGTTACTCTACACCAAGAGAACTTCTTTGTCCTCACATACTTTGTCAATGAATCTGCAACATTCTTCAAAGTGTCAACCTTTTCCAGCAACACCTTCTTTTCTTCAACCATGTCTCTCACAAAGTGATACTGAACATAAATATGCTTTGTCTTCTAATGATAAGCAGGGTTCTTTGCCAGGAATATTGCACTTTGACTGTCACACTCTAATCTCAATGATTTTTTTACCAACCCAATACCTGAACACAATCTCTGTAACCATAGTTATTCCTTGCTTGCATGAGTGGCTTCCATGTATTCAACTTCTGTAGTTGAGAGTGCCACTACAGCCTGTCTTTTTCTCATCCAAATGATTTCTCATCCAAATAGGTTAAACACATACCTACTTGTGGATCTTATGCAATCTAGATATCCAGCCCAATCTGCATCAACAAACCCATGTATGTCCACCACTCTATCCAATCCTGGTCTTCCTTGGTAGAACAATCCATAATTTGTAGTGCCACGCAAATACCTAAAGACCTTATTTATTGTTGTCCAATGCTCATTCCATGTTTTTCACATATACCTGCTCAAAACTCCCACTGCATGTGCAATATCTGGTCTAGTACATACCATTGCATACATCAAACTATCAACTGCACTGGCATACGAAACATGGGAGATGTCCTCTTCTTCTTACTGTGTCTTGGGACACTGATCTACATATAACTTTACACCTATAGGAATAGCAACCTTGACCAGTTTACTTCCATTCATATTAAACCTCTTCGATATCATCTCAACATATTTTCACTGATTCAACTAGAGTTTCTTATTTTCACGATCTCTTTTAATCTCCATTACCAAAATGAAGTTAGCAACATCGAGATCCTTCATGTAAAATTTGGAGGATAGTTGTGATTTCACCTCCTTGATAACATCCATGTTATTTCCTACCAACAACATCTCATCAACATACAACACTACATAAATGAAGTGATTACCAACCTGCTTGGAATATACATAGTGATCAACCCTTCTTCTCACAAATCCCAATCCAAGGATGTACATGTCAAACTTTTGGTACCACATCCTAGGTGATTTCTTCAGACCATATAGAGACTTCTTTATCTTACAAACCAACTCTTTCTTTCCCTTCACTACAAAGCTTTATTGTTTCTTCATGTAGATTTCTTCTTCCATATCCCCATGTAGGAATGTTGTCTTCACATCCATATGTTCCACTTCAATATCAAAAGCAACAACAATAGATAAAATAAATCTAATATAAGTTAACTTGGAAATAGGAGAAAAAATCTCACCAAAGTCAATTCCCTCTACCTGGGAATAACCTTTTGCTACTAACTGAGCTTTGTATTTCTCCACTTCCCCTTCTGCATTAAACTTCTTCTTAAAACACCATTTTCTGCCAACATATTTTCTTCCAGCTGGAACCTCAACTATATCCCATGCCTCATTATTATCCAAGGCATCCATTTCTTCAACCATGGATTTCTTCAATATTTACTATCCTCTGAATTCATTGCTTCCATGACAATTTTGGGATCATCATCAGTAATAGATAACGAAAAATTAGAACAAAAATCAAGTGGACTATACCTTTATGGTTTCCTTGTTTCCCTCATTGATGTCCTCAATATTGGGATATGAGGTTCTTCTTATTCTTCTTCATCTTCTTCAGATGATTCATATTTTGCATCATCCAACTCAAGCTCTATTTTCTCAGGTTCTTCTTGCCTTGGTAGGAATTCATGTTTGGAAACATCTTTTACCTCTCTAAAAAAAACATCTCGACTATAAAAAATCTTCTTATTTTACGGGTTCCAAAGATTATAACCTTTCACACCATCTTTATAACCCATAAAAATACACTTTTCATCTTTATTATCCATCTTACTCCTATTTTCCTTTGGAACATGTACATAAGAATCACAACCAAACACTCTGAGATGTTCAAGAGAGGGTGTCTTACCAATCCATACCTCATTTAGAGTTTTATCATCCAACATTGATGAGGGTGATTGATTAACCAGGTAACATGTTGTACCCACTTCCTTTGCCTATAATTCTTGTCCTAACTTGGCACCACTAAGCATGCTCCTTTATTTTTCCATCAGTGTCATGTTCATCCCTTCTGCAACTCCATTATTTTGAGGTGTGTATGGATTAGTTTTTTTCCTTGCTATACCACACTTCTTACAAAATTCTTCAAATTCATTTCTGAAGAATTATCCACCATTATCTGTCCTCAATACCTTTATTTTCTTCTATGTTTGATTTTCTACCAGAGCCTTAAACTCTTTAAATTTATCAAATACCTCAAATTTATTTCCAAGAAAATAAGTCCATGTGTTCCTTGAGAAATCATCTATGAAGGAAACATAATACACATATTTACCTAGTTATGGAACATGCACAGGTCCAAACACATCACTATGTATCAACTCTAAGATCCCCTTTGCTCTTGTAGCACCAGATGGGAATCTTACTCGATTTTGTTTACCATATATGCAATCTTCACAAAAATCAAAATCTAGAGTGCAATTAGACATACCTTCAACCATACCTTTATCGTGTAGTGTTTGAAGGCCCTTTTCTCCAATATGCCCCAGTCTTTGATGCCACAGCATGGTATTCTTTCGAGGGACAGTATTGGTCTTGTATTATTTATTTGTCTTCTCAGGGACAACATAACTATTACACCCATTAGTATAAGTGCTTCCCAAAAACTTGTACAAAGTTCCACACTGAACACCCCTCATCAACACCATTTCTCCTCGTACCATCTTGCAAGTTCCCTTTCCCAATACAGTATCCACTCCTGCATCATCCAACTTGCTTACATATATTAGGATCCTAGCTAGTTTTGGAATGTACAGAACCCCATCGAGAGTTCTAATCCTTCCATCTTTTAGAAAAAAATCAACCCTTCCACGTCCCATGATTTTGGTTGTCGATTCATCTCCTAGGAATACATGACCACCATCATATTTTTCATATTCATAGAACCACTCCCTGTGAGGATTCATATGGTATGACACACCTGAGTCGATCAACCATACATTATGGTCTTCATGTGTACCTATAGATTCCAGGTAAACATCACCTTCTTCTTCAATGGAGGTTTTCGCCTCTATGGAAGAGGTACTTTAAGATCCCTTTGGTTTATCAACCTTCTTAGATTTGCAATGTTTCTTATAATGCCCTATTTTACCACACTTCCAACATTTCTTCAAATATTTTCCTGGAGACTTAGATCTACCTGTAGATTTAGATCTCCCCCCTAAAGACTTACTAGGATTCTTGTCTTGGGTATGAACTCTTACAAATAAAGCATATGTGCTATGACCATCCATGTTTTTATGCCTCATCTATTCAGATAACAAGGATGCAACTACATCCTCATACTTCAATATAGATTGAGTGGTACTACCAATTTCTACAACGAGATTATCCCAAGAGTCTGGCAAAGAACATAACAAATTAATACATTTATCTTCTTATGCAATCATAATATTAACATATACGAGTTGAATTACCATAGTATTAAAGGAATTTAGATCTTTTGTCACAAAATATCCATCTTCCATTCTAATATGGTACAACTTCTTTCGAAGAAACAACTTTTTTACCAGGGACTTTGATTGATACAAATTCCCTAACTTATTCCATAGTTCCTTAGTCATAGATTCTCCTGAGACATTCAACAAAATTGAATCTTCCAGGCAGAGTTGAATAGAACTCCTTTCTCTTTTGTCCTTCTTATCCCAATATTCCTTTGACATACCAATAGGTGGTGTACTAGTAGTTCATGTACTATTCGGTTGTGTACTAGTCGATTGTGTTCCAATAGGCGGTGTACTAGGATCCACAATGATCCATTGTTCTTTGTCTACAAGAAGGTCCTCCATCTTGAGCTTCCATAGCTCAAAGTTTTTACCATTGAACTTCTCTATCTCGATTCTATAATATCTCACCATTCCTCTTTATACACTCGAATCACCACTGCAAAAGATCCCTCTAAACCCAGGTTTATCCCAGACCCAAGATAAAATTGATCTATCAAGACTGAGCCAAACCCTCAGCAGCAAAGGCATCCATCTGAAGCCAAAAATGATCTCTGATACCACATGTAAAAGTAAAGAAATGCATATAGATTCTTAAGAAAAACATAAATTAATCAATGGATCATACACATAGTACACAGAGTTTTATGTTGGAAACCCTTAACAGGGATAAAACCAACCTTCCTTTGTAGTTCACCTTCCAAATATTCATTGTATTAATTTCACCATTCACCATACAATATATACAATGTTTTAGGTATTTTGTAGCTACCAAAATCCTAATCCATTAATCCGGGATTAATTTAGAAAACCGCTAAAATAGAAAAAATCTGCGCCCACAAACAGATTCCGTTGTCAAATCTGACGCAGCCACACACACACACATGAAAATAATATAACACATAACTAAAAAGTATTTCCACAAGAGCATGGAGATATCAAGTCAAGAATAATTTAAAAGTGAAATGAATTCTAAAGAGAAATCAATAAGGAACAAGGAAGATTAAAATGGTTCGATGAATGGTTTTGAATGCAGAGGAGATTGTGCCTGGCAATAATCCATCTTAAGTGAAATAGATCCATGAGTGAAAACCCAAGAGGTTTGAGGTATAACTTGATTCTATGATGTTAAGGTAAAAGAAGGACTTTCAGTTAATTCTATGCAGATAGAAAAGGAGGCATTTGTGCATCCTTAAATTATGATAGAGATTGGATAGGTAAGTCAAGTTTGAATATAGTTGGAAAAGAGAAGAGGAGAGTACAAGAAAACCTCAAGTACTAAAGTATTTGATGAGGAAAGGGCTGAAGAAGTTCAGTCCTGAAGAGTAAATGGATGTTGAATAATCCAGAGTCTATAAAACAACTTGGTTTGGAATTTTAATTCATCCAAGTACGAGTTGGGATAGTTAGATCTAGGAAATTAATGAAATATGAAGGTTAATATCATCTTAGTTTGTGACTATAAACGCAAAATAATCCAAGAGTTATTTGGCTAGAAAGTGCTCAAGTCATAACTAATCATGTATAATGATTACAGTGAGAGAACAAGAAGATTTCAGAATCTAGGTTGAAGTGAAAACTCTGAGAACAAGAAATATGATACAGGGAGAAAGAAGATACTGAAATTGTGGTAGCAACAATTGACTTAGGATTGGTTGAAAAACCATAAGCAGAAGAAAAAAAAAAAATCATGTTGCAAGTGTTGTTGATGATGTTGCTACATATGGAAGGAAGAAATAGAAAGTCAAAGGTTGGTTATAAGTTTGATAAAAGAAGCATGAAAGCTTCGATTTCCATCAACCATTCATGTAGCATCAAATTTATTAATGGCAGACATACAGGTATGAGTTTTATTTAATCTTATTGCATAATTGTTGAAGGGAATTTAGGTAAGAATTTCCTTAACCAGAGTTATTTTATAAAATCACATGATTATATTATTTGAATTCATAACATTGGATGTGGTAAAGGATGGAGGCCTATATTAATTCAAATCTCTTTACCTTTTGAATGCACACACTGACATAGAAGAATGTCATGTTAATTTGGTTATCGGGTAATAACCAAAGAAATAAAATGTAAGAACTTGTTATAGGAATGAATGCCAGTAAGATAGTCATGTATGAGACCAGGACATGGTTGGATATTGCAAGGTATGGATATGGAAAGGTTATGAGCCACATAGGTACTAAAAGATTCCTACCTTTAAATAAAACTTGGAATGCAACCTTTTTGCTAACACTAATGAACACCACAGAATAATATTCTTGGTGTAGTGTCTGGGTCGAAAAGAAATGCATCCAATTAATTGGAAAGACAATATGAAGTGTGTGGAGAATGTGTCAACACATTGGCCAAAATTCCAACTTATGGATGGTGAGATACATGACTGAGATAAAGAGCATTATGTAACTCAATGCAAGGTGCACTGAATAAGTATGCATTGAGAATTGCACTCATGCATAGTAAGTGATAGAATTGTATACTTAAATGAAATTGTTGAGTGTGTTTTGTAAGTACATGCATATATATTATTGCATGGAAATAATTGTTACTAATAGCTGAAATGTTGTTAAATCATGAAGTTGAGGAAATTTAAGGAGTTGTTAGACATTGCAAAAGGAAAGTTGCAAGTCAAGTAGTCACATGAATACTGACTACAGAAAATTTTCTTTTCAGAAGTTGAAGTAATGAAATTACTGATATTATTGTGAACAGGATTATGCATAAAATGATAATTCATTCTATTTTGTTCAATTTTTTTGGTAGTTGTGATTAGATTTCTAGGTGTAGGCTGTTAATTTTTCAAAATCCCACCCAGTTTCAGTCTCGCTGATTTTTCAGTCAAATTTAAATGCTAAATTCAGTTTCAGCACTGTTTCAGCATATGCTACAGCCTGGTGTTTCAGCATCTGCTCACAGCGGTGTTTCAGCATC
>SNQJ01S0086635.1:16052-50006 GCA_010110895.2 Picea sitchensis
TAACGGATTCAAATAATGTCCTAAAATCAATGTACATGACCCCTTTTAAGATTTTAAAAATGATAATTTAAAGTTATTTTATGTCAAATTAATTAATTTACTAATTAAAAATGATTAATAAAATCTTATGTAAAATTAATTAATTAAATAATTAGTAAGAAGTTTCTTAATCATTAAAATTGGTTTTTTTTTAAATAAAAACCATTACCAATTATTTTTTAAATGAGTTTACAAAAAAGTCAACTACTATTTAAAAAAAAATTACATTTTGTAATAAATTACTAAAAATTAAAATTTATTTTAAATTAATGGAAAATAAAAAAAACTAATCACAAATTAATATTATTATTATCTAAAAATATGTTATATCACTCTCTTAAATTAAATACTTATTAGTCATTGTCGAAGGCAGAGTAGGGACTTTAGCAATCGATTCCCCATTGAATGAGTATTAGTTAACGTTGACTTTTAATACATATGTGATATCCTTAACTTTATAGCATGGTTTATAATTTTTTTTATTAAATATTTTGTAAAAAATTGTTTATTTACAATCTTATTTGTTCTCAGATTTCGAAGTCTTATTGGAGGCTTCGCTCCTCCCAATGTATTTTTCATTGCCTATCCTAGTTTTTTTAGCTCGGATGATATGCAATCTACATTTTTTTCATTGTTACATTTAACTTATGTTCTAAGTATTTGTTACCCTTCTTCTTTCTCACTTCACTTACATACATTAACACTTACCCTGCACCCAAATTTCATTGTCAGGCCACCCGTCTTCACCCAAATTTCAAAGTCAGGTTACCGTCACCACCGCCTTCTCTTCCTATAACACTGACTCCACCACCTGCTCTTCCTCTGCATTCCATTTCCTACGACCACTTACTACACTTGTTCTTCCTTTTCATTCCACCACACTTGTTATTCCTTTGCATTCCACCACATGTTCTTCCTCCTTCATTTTCCATGCATTCACACACGTGGCCTTAGATCACAGAGTACAACCGTTATCCACTTCATAATGTGTTTTTCTTAACTTTTCCATCAATGTCATCCAAACAACCACAAATCCATACAAAGCGATACAATTCGATAGGCAAAAAGGAAGAAAACATTGTTAAACCACTCAGATGTAACAACCATAAGAAATGTCCTTCCTTTTCAGGGGGTTCGAGGCCAATGGCTTACCAGGATAGGACAAGAGATCAGGCTCTACGTCAATGTTGAATTGAGATTGAATCCGAATTTGTTGGCCTAATCGGATGACTCAGAAGAGAAACCCAAGGGAGAGTGCATCATGTACCCAATGCCCCTCTGTTAGTAGGTAATGGGCGTACATGCACAATTAGAGCTCCGAAGCATTGGGTTTGAGCTAACTAGCTTCATATCTTTAATCTTCCCACTCATTCTTGTTTGCACCACTTCAGGTAAAGAAACTTGAAAGTAGTTCAATTTTGTGAGAATTTTTTGAACACCTGCTCATTCTTGCTTCCATATTTCATGTCCCGTTGTGTACAAATCAATAATTGATCCAAATCAAGAGCCAAATCACAACATTACAAAGAATATTTAGGAATTGAAAAAAGCAGCAAAGGAAGGTAGAAAAAAGTTTGTGTACAACCTACAAGGAATCTCTACTTACTTGGCAAGTCGATGTAACGCTTTGTTGGCAGGAGAAAATCCTAGTGAAGTGCACCTGCCCATTTACTACCTGCTACTATTGTGAAAACACAGCTACTGGCATCCCCCCTTACTCAACGGATCAGACATTTTTGTGCTTTCAAGGTACAAAGGGTAGAGGTTACTTCGCAATACGAAGGGGGGGGCGGGATCTCTCATTTAGGTTCAACCGACCCGCTATTCAAAAGATAGCAGGAAGCCCTACCGAACAATGGGTGCAAGAAACTATAGGCCCTTGAAAACTACAGCGCCTACAGAGAAAGGGAACCTATAGAGAAAAAGGTGAGAAAATTTACTTCAGTGTGCACAAAGAGTGGGGACGATGCATGTTTGGATATTCTTTAGAAGCAAGCAACCAAGAGGAGTGAGGGTGGATCTAGAACTCTTGTGTTGCACCATAAAATCTTGCATCAGATCCTTGTGTTGCACCATAAAGAGATGAGTAGAAGAAATTCCCACTAACGATACGTCCAACCCAACATAGTGTGAAAACTAATCATGGAGACGATGATTGAATGATCTTCTGCAGAGAAAATATATTTTATCTATGATCCTTCTCGACCACCACCTAGACAATGGCTTCCCCAGATCTTTTGGTTGGAAATTGAGCATATCGAAATGCAAATCCATACATTGGGCTAGATCTGACCCTCGAACTTTGAGAGAGAAAGAGAAACAAAAAACTAGTGTTCGAGATGCAGGAACAACAGAACGAACCGGTCGAGTGAACCAAGCTGCTAGAACCACCCAGAACCGTTCATAAGTTGGTTTGGATGTGATGAACTGTGATTCATTCAGTCTAGGAGGAACGGAGGGTCTCGACAAAAGGGAGAGGGAAAATTTGAAATCTTGTTCTTGTGTGCAGGCAAGCCACTTCCAAAGATCCTCGATTGATCGATAAAAAGTACAATTTGAGCCGAGGACAATAAGAAAAAGAGAACCTCGAGCAAGACATAATCCAACACCCACCCCTCCATAGTTCATTTGACATCTTCGTAACGATGGGCTACATGCAGTGATCTCCTAGTCTCTGCAAGAACAATTGGAATACATGCAATGGTCTCCTGGTCTCCGTAGTAACAAGTGGCATACGTGCATGAAGATGTAGAGTAGGGTTGACAGGTATCCTCACAAGTGAAATCTTATAAACCAATAAAAACATATCTTGATGGCTTGCACTTTTGTTTGATAACTTGGAAATCTCCAATTTTGTCTCTTTCAAAATTATGTTAAAATTGTTTTAAATAATAATCAACATCGAGATGCTCTTCCTCTAATTTAAATATAAAAATTAAGGTTTCCTTATTTTTACAGTATCTACAATAAATATATATATATATATATATATATATATCGACAGAGACATAGCCATGCAGTGGCACTTGTTACATACATATTAACATATATATATACATTCTAATTATTTATAATTCATAATCAAATAATTTAAATGTGTTAATATTTCTAAGTTACGATTCATAGTCAAATAATTTAAATATGTTAATATTTCTAAGATATTTCTAAGATATGAAGTAACATGACATATTTAAAATTCAATATAATAATTTTCATTTTCCTTATCATTTGTTTGACTTTCTATAATCATCTTGACATTTAAGATCTCATAGATTTGTCATATCTTTCCTCTTGACATTTTATTCACTATCCTCATCTTAACATATTGTACACCGAGTCGAGATACCTCTCAATCATGATTAACTCCATTTTGAAATCAAATCTATTATATAATCTTCATATTTTATGTGATGAATGTGTGATGTCATTCATGAGAGTAAACACAAATTTATAATTAAATTTTCAATTATTTTTATTAAATTTTATATTAATCCATATAATGTTATAATGTTAGTGTAAGATTTTCTTTAGAATTTATAAAGATATCATATTTTAATATAAAAATATATATTTTTTATATTTTAATATAAAAATTATATTTTTTATTGTCAATTTTATATTAGTATGTATATTAAAATTATATATATATTAATATGTATATTAAAATACCACATTAACCGAAATAAATAATAATATGGTATATATTAATATGTATATGTATATTAAAATACCACATTAACATAAATAAATAATAATGTGGTATATATTAATATGTATATGTATATTAAAATACCACATTAACATAAATAAATAATAATAATGTATATATATATATATAAATAATAATGTGGTATATCATTGTCTCTATTAAAATCAATATTATATCATGTTGACTTCACTACAACATACATTCGCTTTAATAATTAGATATAGAAACACATTCTTGATAGTTATCATGTTTTTTAAGTCATCCTATTGCATATTACAATGTCATTAATATATTAGTATATATTAATCAAAGTCAGCATATTTTAATTTATTTAACAACAACATAATTAGTTGATTTAGTAAATTCTATATTGGTTGGATCAACCTACACCCCATGCTCATAAACAATGTATCCTAGGTACTAGAGCATGTTTATGTCAAAGGAGAAATTTTAAATTTTCATATAGCTTGTGTTGTCGCAGAGTGTGCAGAACCTGTTGAATATGCTACAAGTATTTCACCCAATTTTTATTCAAGATGAGGATGTTATCAAAATACACCACCACAAAATAATTGGTGAAAGGCCGCAATATATCATTCATCATCCTCATGAAAGTTGTTGGGGAATTTTTCAAGCCAAAGGGTATGATCAGCCATTCAAAAACACCTTCTTTGGACTTCAAGGAATTCTTCCATACATCGGTCTGTTCTATTGGGACCTGGTGGTAGTCTAACTTCAAATCAATCTTGTTGAAGTATTTATCCCCCTTGATCTAGTTAAGGAGATCATCAATTCATGGAATTGTGTATCGGTTCCTAACTGTGATTTTATTTAGGGCACGGCAATCAATGCATAGTCACTGGATCCTATCTTTCTTATGCACAAGCACGATTGGGCTTCCACAAGGTGATGAGTTTGGGTGGATGTGCACCTTTGTGAGAATCTCTTGGATTTGGCGCTTGATTTCCTCATTTTCTAACAGAGATCTACGATAGACTAGCCCATTGGGTAGCGATGCGTTGGTGGTCAGATTGATTGATTGCTTGACCTGACAGTGCAGAGGTACCTCAATGGGTGAGGATAAGATGTCTTTGTATTCTTCCACGATATTATCCACTTGCTTCTACTGTGTGGAGAGACCTGTCATAGAGGCCATGGATGTCGCTGCAACCTTCCACTCACTTTGAGCGTGAATCACTAAGAAGACAAACTTCCCAGTCTGAGAGATGAGCTTCTTTCATTGCTTGGCAGAGATCAAGGAAATGGCAGTAGATAGGATTACCCCGAGTATCTTGTATAATTTCATGTCCAAAGTAATAATAACACTACGAGGCCTAGACTCATATACAACATGACGTTTCCCTAAATAAGGTTAGCCCAAAATCACATCAGAAACTTCAAGTGGGGTGACATCACGCAATACCTCATCTTTGAAGGGCTTGATCCCATAGGCCAGGAGACATTGTTGGCTAACACGGAGATCGCTCCCTTGGCAGAGCCATCCGTTGGTGTACGGTTTTGGGTGTGGTATTGTCGGCATAACCAACCACTTGACAACCTCCACTAAGATGAGGTTCTTTTGGCTACCGCTCTCAACGATTAAGTGTAGAGGAGTACCCTTCACCCACATCTATGAATGAAAGAGGCGCTCACTTTCCTCTGGTTCATCAGGTTCATCAGGTTGGACCTTGGTGGTGGTAGTAATGGTGGCACTAGGTTCTGCATCAATGATCTGTCTCCCTTTTTCAGGTTCTAAATCAGAGTCAAAGCCTGCATCTAATTCAGAGGATTTCACCTCGGCCACTAATGACTTCTTTGAGCGGAATTCAACGGTATTATGTCAGGGGATCTTATGTAACTCACACCATTTCCCAGTGTCTTTCTTTGTCTTCCCATTGTCCTTCTTTGTTTTCAGTTTGGGTTGGTTGTCCATCCTTGATCTACCCTTTACTCTATAGTTTAGGGCCGCATTTTCCCTACTTCTATTGTGAGGGGTTTGCAGACCCAAATTGTCATGTCTTCTATTTAAGCTTATGCTCGATTTTGATAGCATATCGATAGGTCACACCCAAGGACAAGATGTCCAAAAGCTCCATCATTTTCTAGATGTATCTATGCAAACAGTCGTGGTATTTGAGCACCAGTGTTACAAGGGAAAAACTCTCTATGGCCAAGGGTAAACCACAACAGACAAGTATGACTACAGAAATCAACTCAATTCCAACATATGTTATATAGACTAATATGCAATACGAGAAAGAGGCCTAACTCGATCCAACGTTTGATGATGTTCCACCGTTGAGCACTTTGACCCAAATCTTTATACCTGCGAGAAGTTCTCAACAAACAAGAAAAGCAAGTATATAGTTATGATATAAAAGGAATTAGCACATCAAACAACATAATCCATTAATAAACATTACAAACACACCCATGCATAATAATCATATATTTGCAAGATACCAATAGGACAGGAAAGGAGTATTTCTATTAATAATTGATCAGCAGAAGTTTCAACATTACAGACTCTCATGTCGGCACGGCTCAAAACCAAGAAACCAAGTTCCTTCCAACTGGGTCCCCACCACTTCAATCCTCCACCAAAGGCAAGCTCATGAGAAAGAGGCAAAGAGATCCTCTCAACAATAATGGAAGAGCTTGGGGGCTGAACACTGTGTTTAGACTTGAGGGACAAAGGGATGCAGACTCAATATGAAGTAATTTCTCCAGAATAACTTTTCTCTCAAAGTTGAATGGTTTCTCCTCCTTTTTCCATAGTTCGAAATTGTGCTCTTATAGCCTCCAAAATGAAACAGAAGGGTCGAGTCGGAAATTTTCTAGTATATGGAAGGCCAAGGATCAGAGATCTTTTTTTGTGACATGGAAACCCGACCTCATTTTGTATTTTTTGGCACAAATCCCAATATACGCAAGTTGTAGTGGAGCAGCAAGCGTATACGCATCTTGCATACCAGTTAGGGAGTGTATATGTGGAAAAATGTATAGTTTTTAGCTCTAGATTCGTCAAAAAGGGATGAAAAGTATGCATAGGGAAATAGAAAAAGGCCCTCTGTGCAAGATAGCAATGGTGAGGCAAATATTGCTATAACAAATGCCCCCTAATGTGTGAGATCAGAGGAGTATCTGCGATGACCAAAATACATTATAAATAACCCAGAAGTGGAGTGGTAGAGAACCATATGGATGAACTCAATTGCTCATTACATTATGTACTGACTTTGCATACATGGATGCCAAGAATACAATGCAAATCCATGTGGAAAATATACCAAACAAGTGTCCATGACCATGAATAGGAAAATACAAATGCGGTTATATGCCAAAAGCTATCATAGTCATGAACAAGGACCAGTCTCAAAAATCAATCTGAAGATATCTGTATACCATGGAGTACAATCTAATCTCCCATGATCGTTGAAGTCAAATAGGTATTGGTCCAATGAAATGGAAGCAACAACTCAGGAAAGCTGCAGCCACATAGTGATGTCTTCAAGTCTTCTACACTATCCTCCAATGGTGCAATTCTACATCATGTGAATAAATGAGTTGAGGTCGAACACGATGAGACATCATTTGATTATCAGTCATTGAGGTATATCGTTAACAAATGCGAGACAACCTACCAATAATGAAAGTAGGTATCAAAGCACCAAGTACATCTCTACAAATGTGAATAAAGGAGTTGGTGTCGAACACTTGAGAGATCCATTGATCAGGAGACAACGATGTATTCCCATCTATCAATGGCGAGAGAGCCTGCCACTAATGAATGCAAGCCTCAAGGTACTCATAAAACTCTAGGTCACATATCTAGAATAAATGAGCTGAAGTCGATGGAAAGAGACCCACTGAAAGGATAGAATTGAGGCATCTCTCATCAGTCAAAACGAGGAACAAAGAAGGAGCTTCATGATTTGGTGGAGATCAGATGAAGAACATGTTCATGAACCAATGACCTTGTGTGTATTTCATGTGTGCCAAATGCAAGAGGTACATGAAAAGGACCCTCTAAATAGTAGCCAATGCTGAAAAACTGCTGACAAAGGTGAGGAAACCACCAATAAGGCTAATGGCATCCAAGACACTGCACAAATCCCAAAGTGTGAATAGATGTCTTGTCGTTGAACACAAGGGAAACCACCCAATCAACGACCAATGATGAAATGTCGATTGTTGGGTTCAAGGTGACCTACCAATGATGAAATGAGGGCCAGGGTGCATGATAAGACCAAAGTATCATGTGATTTTGAGACAAACTGAGGGTATGGCCGACATGCAAAGTCAATATTTCTGAGGAGTGGCCGATACAGGTTTATAGACTTCCTTTGAACAAGAGCATGAGACATATGGTGGACTCCGGCAGCATGGACTCAATGATGTGACAATTAGATGCAGGAGGCATCAATAACATTCTCTATACGGACTGGAAGAGTAACCAGTCGGTAGAGAAAACTTTGTAGCGAGGTCAGCTTCCTAAGGTCATGCTAAACCCAAAATTATGATGACACAAGGACTCAATAACTTTGTGATATGTTCAAAGGCGACATGATTGTTGCCAATTACAATATAGTATTCCCTTCCCGCCCATTTTTTTTTGTTTTTTCATAAAAAATGAATGTTATGATACAGAGGAGGGAACGAGTGTCACAAGTAAGCAAAACTAGTTCCAGAAGTGGAATGTACCTATGCTCTATGCAAGGAAATGTATGCAGGAGATCGACACTCGAGGTGATGTTCCCTCTAGGGTATAGGGTGTCAAATTGCAAAGGATAAACACAAGGCTCTGCTTGGTTGAGGATGAGAATTGCTTAGGCAATGGTTTATAACGCAAAGCGAGAACCGGCTAAAGGCTCAATACAGCAAGCGAGGGCATGAGATGCAATCACAACTTAACGCAAAAAAATGCCCTTTTCTATATCTTTTAGTCTACTTGGTGTGAAAAATGGGTAAACATGTGTCAAATAGACGTCTTTTCAAATCCAATTTACGAGTGTGAAAAAGACAAGTTCACTCAGCAATCTTTTCTATTTTTTATAGTGAGTCAGAAAAGAGCTTAACTAAGACTCATGATCTTTCAGATCCAATTTTAACGAGTGTGAAAGGGACAAATCACTCGACGATCTTTTCAGTTTTTAGACGAGTCGGAAAAGATCTTAACTAAGACTTGTTATTGGGAGTCCGCGTGTAATAAGGCCACGTGTGCATTAATGAGAAATGAGGCTCATTGTAAAGTCATGTATTGAATTATAAGGGACTCTTGGTCCTAAGGAAAAAAACTCGGCATGGCCACCAAATGAAAAACAGGTTCTAACTAGGGTACCCATGTTTGGTAAGTCTCTACCATTTATTAACGATGTTATTAATAGCAGATAGAGGTTTATGCGTCACAATAAATGGATTTGTACATGAGGCGTAAAAAGCGATAATCGAAGGATAATGCAAAAAATGCACGATGGAGTAGATTCCTATCTTATATGCTAGGTTATGAATATACCTGCCCGAGGAGACGAACGGCCAACCATGACATTGAAACCCGCAAGAAATTTGAGTCAAAACTACAAAAAATAGCTTAAAACCATTCTTGACTTAGTCCATTAGACAAAACGATAGCATAAAACTATATCAAGTGGGTAAAAAATGGCTTATAAATAGTAATAAAATCAAAATTTACTGTATCATTTTCATTTTTACCCAAATAGTGCAATTTGGACTAAAACACCTCCAGAATTCAAACGGCGATCGCAGGAGCAATAGGCAACAGAATCATGCACTGTCTAGACCAGGTAACTCTTCATCCCATCCTCTTCAAATTCAATGGTTTACAATTTTGAGTTAGGTTCTATTTTTTTAGTTTTTAAGGGCGCAAATTGTTTTTTTGGGTATATGCAGGTTTCTCTGAATAGGTCACGTATACGACTAGTTATATGCCCATGTGTGAACCACAGGGGGTGTATATCAGGCCCTACACACGAATGTTTGTAAATAAACCGCGTATACATGCGCAAATGGAAAAAAAAAAAAAAGATGCTTCTAACTCATAAATGATTTGGTTTTTTGCAGGATGGTGTTGGAATGGAGAGAGCGAGAGCATGAGGAGGTAGATGCAGCAGTGGATCGAGATCCAGTGGCTCAAGAGACTTTAAAAATATGTGGTTTATACAATTTTTGGGCTCTCAAAGGAATGAGGGCCCAAGTGAGGTTGTTGGAAATGTTGGTGGGATATTGGGATCCCGATAGCGAGATATTTATCCTTGATGGGAAACCATTAAGGATCGAAGTAGAGGAGATATACTTCTTGATTGGAATTTCACGCTGAGGAGAGGTTGTGGACCTCAAGTCATGCGCGGCAGGGACTGGGATGAAGGTCGAAGAATACATCGAGGCCCACTGTGTAGCAAGGACTCCCATGGTGGGAAGTCAAATCCCTATTCAGGCTATAGGTAACCTCAGCCTGATGAGTATTGTGCTCGTGCTTACCAGGATCATAGGATCGGCCTCATTTCATCAAGCATCGAGACAACTTATGTTTTATGCACTGTAGTGTGCGAGACCCACCGTCTACAATTGGTGTACCTCAATGTTGACCAACATGAAAGGTCAGTTGACAGAGTGGAAGCAGGGGGGGGAAGTGAAACTTTGGGTTTGCCTCTATCCTTTGTAGCTTCTTTTCAAGTGAGTCCCAAGTCTAGGACGTAGAGTGGAGATCATTCCTAGAGGACCACGTGATCCAGCTATGGCGCGATGGATCGAGGTCATGAGATGGCAAGGGGGAGGTAGGGTGGTGACACCCTACAATGATGATTTTTTTCTTTTGGTGGCGGAGACAAATCATAGCTCTGGACGACTATCCTTATGCATGAATCGATTTCAAAGGAGATCCTGATATTCCACTTCCCCCAGGAGCCCCCTACAATGCCATAGGTAAAACATTTTTATATATTTCATTTTTTTGTATTTTTGTATTGAAGAGAACAAAAATATGTTTGGATGGTGTTTTAAATATTAACTCGATACTTGTGTGATTGCAGATGTGGGTCCGCAATGGCTAGAGGGATTCCTACGACATAGGTGGAGGCACCGGGGACATGAGGCAGTGGGAGGAGAAGCGGAGAGAGTCCTACAGAACGTGTAGGGTAACCTGTCTCATCTAATACAAAGGATTCCTATGGTTTAGGTGGAGGATCTACCTGAAGCCATGTAGCGGCAGGTTGTCGGTGTACCTAGAGCATGGGTACGAGTCTTCTGGTGTCTCGCAAACGCCATGGTTTTCTATCATGATACTTGTCCGACGCCATGGGCGTAGATTTCATGGGACATGTATATCGGCTATATATGTATTTTGAGGGTTTTAGCCCTAATTTTGTAATATAAACACCATATTTTTTGGAAATATATAAAGAGGGATCTTCGGCTTTACTCATATCTTACAATGTATACATTGATTTAACGGTTTTCTTTGCTTTATTAATGTGGCAAATGCCAATCTAAAACATAATTAGCGTAGGCATTGAATACATGATTAGAACTTCTAGGAATGTGAAAGTATGTAATAAAATCAAATTGTCATTCTAAAAGACGCGCAAGTTGGAATCTATGGAGTAATGTCAAATCACACACATAGTAACGGTCGTTCAACTAAAATACAACTAACTGAGAATCCAGGTGAACCTCTAGAGAGTGAATACCATGTGAGATATCATCGCGCAAAAGTTCAATAACGGTGCAATATTCGGCCACATTGTTCATGAATGGCCCTAGGCATACACCACCTGAAGACACCAGTAGACCCTCGGGTGAGTAAATCACCCAAGCAGAGGAAGCCAAGTTTCATGTATGATGACTAGCTCCGTCTGCAAATCCTAGGTAGACTGAAGACTCCGTTGACATCTGCCAACCAAAAGGAAAGACTTGATAAGCAAGTCGAAGACAAAAAGAAAAAAGATGTATATAAACTAAATTTACATTAGTATACAAAGGGTTTTTCCCAAGCCTAGGGCTCAAGCATAATACCTTTTTAAGTAGAGCCCATTTCTGGGCTCGGTCAATTTCTTCCCTTCATAATCTTCCAATTCGTAGGCTCCTTTTTATAGAACACGTCGCACAATATAAGGACCATGCTACATGGGTTTAAACTTGCCTGCCCCTAGCAATTCTTTGGCTTGGTCATACAAGAGAACCAAGTCACCCTCGGTATATAACGGGGGCAGACAGACTTGTCGTAGTGAACCTTGACATGTTTTTTGTTTGCCTCGATAGCCATAAAGGTGTCTCGACGCTGCTCGTCAAGACTCTCTAGGTGAACCAGGCGTCACTCTAAATCTGAAGTGTTAGGTAGGAGCTCAACTACCAATTTGAGAGAAGGGATTTCGCATTCAACGGGAAGTATCGACTCCACACTGTGCACTAACTAAAAAGGGGAAAAACCGGTGGCAGTCTTAACCAAGGTTCGGTATGCCTAAAGCACGGGATACAGCATGATGTTCCAATTGTAATTACTCTGACTGACGGTATTTTGTAAGATGGTCTTGAGAGACTTGTTGACGGCCTCTACTTTCCCATTTGCCTGGGGGTAATAAGGAGATGAGTGACTATGTTTAAACCCCAGCTTAGACACTAGTTCTACCATCATTTCATTATGAAAGTGACTACCATGATCAGTGACAATCTCACTTGGGATACTGAACCAGGCGATAATTTGGTTGAACACGAAGAAGGTTGCAGTCTTCCCATTGGATTTTACAGTAGGCATGGCTTCATCCCACTTGGTAAAGTAGTCGACAACCACGATGATGTGTTTATGCCCCCCAGCCGAAGTTGGATTACAATCGACAAAATCTACCCCCCACTTGGTGAAGGGACCGACGCTAATAATTGGGTGAAGAGGGGCTAGGTGCGAGCACATTTTCCGATTAAACACCTGGACGGGGTGACACTTCTTAATCGCTTCAATGAAATCTTTAAATATGGTGGGCTAGAAGTAATTGGCTCGCAATATTTTTTGGGTTGTCGCAAGCCCGGATAGGTGACCACCACAAGCCCCTTTGTGGCAGTCATTTAGGACTAACTCATCTTCCTCGTGAGTTAAGAAACTATGTAAGATACTATCTATTCCTCGGCGATACAAAGTGTCACCAACGATGGTATAGTTTTTGGCTTGGTATCTAACTCGTCATCGATCATCTCGTGAGAGATGTTGAGCGAACTTCAAGGTTTGAAGATATAAAACAATGTCTCCATACCAGGGGTCAGACAACAAGACAAGGAAAATGTGTTCGTCTGCAAACGAATCGACATGGATAACATCCTCGTCTAGTCATGGGAAATCAGATATTAACTCTGCAAAAACTAATGACTTCTTGGACTTGGCTGAAGCAAAGTCGAGATCAAATTCTTGTAAGATGATGATCCATTTATTATATTTCCCACCTATGATATGCCTAGTGAGGACGTATTGAAATGGATTAACATCAGTGACTACGGTCGTTTTGCAAAGCAATATATAGTGTCGTAAATGTTGGACTGCATGAATGGAAACCAAATCTATCTTTTTGACGTGAGAGTAATTAAGCTTAAGACTAACTAAATTTAGACTAAGATAGTAGATGATGTGCTCATGGAGCTCATCATCCTCATGAACTAGAACCATACCAATTGCCTCTTCGAACGTGGCAATATATAATAAGTAATCTCTACTGTAATCAGGAGATTTTAGGAGAGGAGCCGATACCAAGGCTTTCTTTAAGGTGTTGAAAAACTTCTGGGCTCACTCATCCCAGATAAATGGGGTGTCTTTCTTCAGTAGGCACATGAAACCCTTAGTGATATTGGCATAATTCACTATAAACTGACACATAAATTTAGCTTTCCCCTGTAAACCTTGAAGTTGTCTAATCATGCACGGGGGAGGCAATTGAATTATTGCCACAACCTTAAGAGGATCTACCATGATCCCAGTCTCAGAAACTAAAAATCCTAAGAGACGGCCAGACCTAACGCAAAAGATGCATTTGTGAGGGTTTAACCAGATTCTTTAGTAACAGCATCTTTCAAAAACTAGCCGAAGGTGTGTGACATGATCCACTCTCTTGCAAGAGTGGGTAGAAATATCATCGAGGTAAGATTTGACTATATGCTTGATATCATGAAAAGAGAAAGTCATGGCGTGTTGGAAGGTTGCTCCGGCATTTTTCAGGCCGAAAGGCATTTTTCGGTATGAAAAAGTACCCCAAGGACATATAAATGTCATCTCGTGTTGGTCCTTAGGTTTGATTTGGATTTCGTTGTATCCTGAAAATCCGTCCATAAATAAAAACATTTCACTTCCCCCACACTCATTGAGAATCTGATCAATGAAAGGCATGGGGAATTTATCTTTAGGACAAGCTTTGTTCAAGTCACGAAAGTCCATACACACACGGATGGTTGCTTTCTTTTTATTCACAGGAACGGGGTTGGATACCCATTTAGTTAAGGGAACTGGGTAGATGAAGTCGGCATTAAGTAGCTTCTCCACCTTTGCCTTAATAGCGGGGGCCTTCCTAGGATTAACAGCTCTAAGACGTTTTCGAACATGTTTAGCATCTAGATAAGTTCTAATTTCATGTTTGAAAATACGAGGGTCGATCCCTAGCATCTCTTCATATGACCAAGAGAATACATCTCAAAATTCTTTGAAGAGGTTGGTGTAGATATGAATCTCTTCTGGCGAACAATCTGTAGCTATATTTACGTTCTTAATTTTGCCAGGGGTACGAGAGATGTCGATCGAGATGGTAGGAGAAATACTTGCCATATTTCCTTTGGCATAAATACTGTGCGTATCAAGTGGAACTACGGTGTGACCGACTATCTCACTCAACGTAGAACGAAAATCATCTTGCTCGATTCTTTCAAGACTTGGGAGAAAATAAGATCGATGATGCATATCGTCCCAAGGTCTCTTGGAAACATTCATGGCTTCAAGGATGGCTTCGTCCGAAGGAAAAGTGTCATCTAATAAATCATGTGAACAAGATAACGAAGTGGCCCATATGGGCCTAAGAACGGGATCCTCCTCATACATCTGCAAGGTAACAGGATCAGGATCGATGGAAGAGTCAAGGATAGCTTGATACGCAATCTCTGTTTCCAATAGTGGCATAGCCATGCCAGCATGCGACTGACCTTCAATCGACGAAGTCGAAGAAGGTAGGGTCCAAGGATCACTAAAATAGGAAGTGCGGAAAGGAATGCACCTCTCTACTGAAGCAGTCCTAGTAGACATGGTGTAAACGTGGTGAATCGGTGACGAGAAGTTGAAAGTACCCATGAGGGAAGAATACATTCTCACACCGATATTCTCAGTTGTAGGCTGAGAATTATCGATCACAAGGATCGATGGTCCAAAAGATGCATTAGGACTAGAGTACGCAAAGGATAACTGGTCGATCGTCACGATCTCCCCTTGATGAGGAAAACAAAGTACATGGAAAATGGACAATACGACAGCAACCATAGCATAGGTCCAATTGCGACGTAGTAACAAGTTATAATTGAGAGGTGCATCAACTACCTCTACTTCCACCTCTACCGTCTTCCCACCTAACTGGACCAGAAAGGCGGGGAGAATACCATGAGGATGGAAGGAATGACCGTCAAATGCAGTCAACATGTTCGATGACTTGGAAAGGGTCAGAGAACAGATACCTTTCCAACAAACCAGGGACATCACGCAAGTGGCAGCACCTTCATTGACGACCACTCATTTGATAGTATACTTGGAATACTCCATGTGGATTTGAAAAGCCACATGATAGGGTAAGCGAGGCTTCACATTCGTGACATCAAAATTGATGATTTTCAAGCCACTCGGCTCTAGAGCTCCTAAGGTAGAGAGTAAGGAATTCCTCTATGATGGACACATCTGGAGTACCTCCAAAGCCGACATCGCACAAGGGGTTTGGCCCAAATCTTCAACAATAGAGTAGTTATGGGAAGCTCTAGCAATAGGGTTGTGGTTAGAGCGCTTGAATACTCCTTTCGGAATACGAGGCGGTGGCTCTAGTTTCTCGATCTGTAAGTTCATCTCTGGGGGTGGAGGAGGAGCTTCTAGGCTAGTACTAGCTTTTGAAGAGCTATAATCTCGAGAGTGGGTGGCTATATCAATTTTTGCATCGACCATATTGATGCAAACACGATCTCCATCTTGCGACGATGGATTTTGACTTCCACCAGATGCATTTTCGGTGCTCGAAGAACTCGAGGCTAAGTGTTGGTTGTGTGGGAATGGATTTGTCAGCACAGCAGGCGGTAGATTTAAAAGCCTTGTAGCCTCCACAAGTTTGGGGCACAAGTGGGTAAGGTGGTCATCGGTACAAATTTTGAAAGGAAACTTCACCTTACGCTTCTCTTTCCTTCCCTCTCCAGCATTATCATTTTGTTTCCCATTATTATCTTTGTCCTTAGGTTTATTATTATTATTCTTCCCACCCTTACGATTATTTTGACCTTTCCTTTTATTCCCATCTGGTTGATGGTCACCATTTGGGTTTTTCGACGATTGCACGGAATGTACATCCATCAACTGGATGGGTTTCGAGGATCCAGACAAAGTTGGTCCTCCAACAAACTTCGTTGTCGAGTCTGTGGATTTTACATTGGAGGACCCTACAATGCCATCGGCATGAGGTCCGAGAGTTTTTCTAGGGTCGTGATTTGTTCGCGGTGCATCTGGAAGAAGGTGGTATAACATCCCAGACAGATCATAGATCAAATCAAATTGTTGGGATCTAAGGATAGCTTCTTCCTCACTGAAGACCCTGGAAGTAGCAACGTCCTTTGAAATAGGAGCATGAAAAGACTTTAGGAACCATTCTAGAAGAAAGGTTGGGGGTATAGGATTCTTGACCAACCGCCTTCACCTACGCCATTTCTGGATATGGTCTGAGATGTGAGTGATGTTACCCTGGCGTAAAGTTGACAAAATTTCAAGGCCAACATCATAACGAATGGGCAGTTGAAAGTGGTTGAGAAAGGCTAGCACCAACTAATGGAATGACCCATATGTCCCCCTAGGTAGCTCAATGTAACATTGTGACGTCACTCCAACGAGAGTGTGTTGAAACAATCGTAACCTAATAGAATCATGGTTCAGAGAATTCGATGAGCACCAAAGGTGAAAAGTAGTAACGTGATCACCAAGGTCTTCGCCATTCTTACCTTCAAACTTTGGAATGTCTGATGGACGTTTGGTAGGGACAGGGGGCCATGTGGGGTCATGACTCACCGGGTCATTCGTTATTTTAGACAAATCTAGCAGATTAAGCGTGGCCAGAAAGGGAATACGGGGTTGCGACACCTGACCCCATCCTCCCGCAAAAGATTGTGCATTAGGGACTATGTTCCATCCAAGATTCTGGTGAGGACCAAAACCTTGCCTGGAATTATAAGACCCTCCTCCAGGTTGATTCATAAAAGATGGATTGGGCATTATTCTGGCAGGAATGTTCTGATAAGGGTTATGAAAATTTCCCCCAATTGGATTAGATCCAAGATGGGGGTTGTTAAAACTACCCCCAACTGGATTAGATCCAGGTTGGGGAGTGCCCAAAGTGTAAGACTGACCTCCTCCAGGTGGGAACCCGGAGGATTGAAGTGGATTCGTCATGCCAAAAGTATTGGTCGGAATTGGCACCGAGGGGATAGGGATATAGGGCAGAACTTGTCCGCCAGCTGGGTTGTTCCATCCAGCCGTAGAAGGATTAGACCTGGGGTTAAGAATAGGGACACTCCCTACATTAGGATTTGCTTGGGGAATATGAGAACCACCAAATGGTGAAGGAGTGTAACGAGGTGTAGTGCCCCAAGTCCAAGGCTAGCGTTATGGCCAGTAGTTGGGATGGCAGTTGAAAAATGCAATGTGAAGTTAGGCATACCATAAGAAAACAGACTAGAAGCCATGGGGATGGCCTGAACATTATAACTCGGTGAGTGGCCAAAACCCCCAAAAGGGTTCGAGGAAAGAGATGAAGCATTAACTACAGGTTGATCCATAGTACCAGTGTAAGCCTTCGGCACTGCAACTGTAGCGGTTGCAGGTGTCGAAGGAGTGCCATTAATTATAGTGGGATTGGGAGTCGAATAACTCCCAGTGTTCTAAAGACTAGACTCGGTACTCATCTTTGTGGGATCACAAGTCTGAAAAGTAGATGCGTGTGTACCACTATTGATAACTCTACGCCTTTTAGAAGGAAAGGACTCAATAACTGGTGGTAACTGTAACAACCAACAGGACCTTCGAGGAAGCTGGTCCGACTCCACGATGACTTATGACTCTTCCACAAATAAAAATATATCCTATGGCCAACTAGTAGTCAAAGAGAATACCAAAAATTCAAACGACCAATATGCATGCAAACGGGCTAAAGTGGTTGAGAGGCCTCCCTCGCAAAAGAAGGTATGTCTCGTCCAGGAGGTACTTGAGACTACCCACTAAATTTTGGAGGTAACAGAATTAGTTATAAGGGCCCTCATGGGCTTAACAACCAGTCGTTCAGATCCCCCCAGAGCGGTAATCCTCCATAAAGGTTGTGTGTTGTTTGACCCTTATCTGACTCAGGGTACAAGAATAATAACCCCTGCAAGTAACCTATGAGATATCTAAGTCAAGAAACTAATAAACCACTATATAACCGATGCACAGGTGAGAAGTCGTAAGTCCGGATCACCGTATGGGTAGGGTAGCAAAGCCCAAAACCTTGAAAGCATCGCCTCTCACAAAGGTATGGGCACTAGCAAGATCCCAAAATATGAATAAATCCACAGAAATATCTCTGACGCTAGGTGAGTATCCAGGGGTTATCCCTTCAACTAACTTTGCGTGACCTCATGATTAACTCTGGTGTGAGCGAAGCCTCGTGATCTTACCAATTATACAATGGACTTCTCAACTCCATGTCTCAGACACATCTGTTGATTTAATTGCCTTGGAGAAGTTTACTCACAAAATCCTATTCCAAGGAGCTAAATCCTAAGCTAGTTTGTGCACCCTAAAAATAAAATCGTGACTAATCAATCTTAGTTTAAAGTGTAAATTTTATTGGTTGTGGTTACTCAAAAAGGTATGGAAGTGAAACTCATGGTGTTATGACTCTGCCAGAAAATAAATATGGATATAATGCAAAGTCTATCTTTAAATTTTCAATGAATGATATGCTAATAAAAACAGTGTAGTCTTCAATTTCAAATCTGCAATTCAGAAGTAAAATACGATCTTTCGCTAAATGTGCTAAGATAATGATAAAAATTCAAAGACAAAAATGCCAACCAATGAAAAATACCTATTTTTTTGTATTTTCAATATTCTAAAAAGAAAATGCATGGACTGATAAGCACCTTGACATATGAATTCTACTATGTATAAAAGCAGTAACTCAAGCAGAATACCAGGCAGCTAAGCAAACAACCCAAAATCCAAGGACAAATCAAAAATAGAAAAAAAAAAAAGAGAGAGAGAAAGACTACGCCCAAAAATTCAACTCCAAACAGGCTTCCTGTCATCCCAGATAATCTCAACAAACACTACAGAGACCTAAGAAGGCTCAGCAATCTTTAAATCCTACCCAACAGTCACTCAACCAAGAAAACAAGCAAGGGGAAGTGGTATACGGATCGAGGTAGGCCTCTTTCTGGTATTGCACATTATTCAATGTTGGTACCCTATCCCTGAAGTCTGAAGGAAGTCTATAGGTCAACATATCATAGTTACAGGTCAGCTACATAGGTATTGGTATGGTTGTACACTTATTTTGATGGTTACCTTTTGTCATGATATGGTGTATTCTTGAGGTATACTTGGTATGGTTGGTTTGGTATTTAGATATGGTATATCTTGGTTTCTTGGTTGAGTGAGGAGCACTCTTATATCTGATTTATTATATGACATGGTTTTTATAGTTCATATCCTTGAGTTCATGTTGTATGGTGGCATATGCATGAGAGACATGCATTGGTTCTTTGAGATACTTCATTGATGATACAGTACATGTCTATATATGATTGATGCTATGGTATATGGTACAGGTTGTATTCATGATTGATGTTATGGTTTATGATTGATGCATGTTATATTTCACATGTTGGTACACATTTGATGCATGGTATGGTACAGGCACACAGGTTGGATATAGTGACAAGTTGACAAGTTACAGGTTGATGTGACATTGGTAGTGATAGTGGCATTGACAATGGCAGTGATAATGACAATAACAGTGGAATTGGCAGTGACAGTGGAAGTGATTGTGATAGCGACAGTTGGTCTACACTTATACTCTAGGGTGGCAGGATGGGGCAAGGATAGGTGGTTGTAGCCACCTTCCGATTGGAGCTGAAGAACTCAGGGGGTTGTAGCCTCCTTATGGTTGGAGCCTGAGAATTCAGGGAGTTGTAACTTCCTTCATGTTGGAGCCTGAGAATAGGGGGTTGGATCCTCCTTCTAGTTGTAGCTGGAGAATTAGGAAGTTGTTGCTTCCAATGAATGTATTCTTTTGATATATAAGAAAAGAATTTGGTGGTTTTCTCCCATTTGGGTTTCCACGTAAATTATGGTGTACTGTGTATCTATTGTGATGTGATGTTGTTTATGATTATATTGTTGATGATATATTGAATTATAAGAAATAAACTAGTGAATATAGTTGAAGAATAAACTGTGGTTAAAATTACTATAATTGCTCATTACTTATTCACCCCTCCCCCTCTCCCCCTCAGTGATCCAAAAATTGGTATCAGAGTATGTCCTTCAAGAAGAATTCTAATCACTAGAAGGAGATCATGTATTACGTTAAGGTTGGGGTACCACAATTTCATGGCAATAACTATGAATTCTAGAGAAGAATAATGAAGACATATATACAATCACAAGGATTCGATGTTTGGCTATTTGTAGTAGATGGATACAAAGCACTATCCACACCCCCAATAGATAGAGATAGAAAGAAACTTGAATAAAATGATTCAAGGGCTAGAAACAATATTGAGAATGGTTTGACTCTATCTATACATACCAAGATTATGCACTGTGATTCTGCAAAATAAATGTGGGACAAACTGAAGACTATCTACAAAGGAGATGAGAAATTTAAGGAAGCTAAACTTCATGTTTTTAGAGCCAAGTTCGAACAATTGAAGATGAATGAAGATGAAAACATAGTAGCTTACTTTCTAGGATTCAATGAAATAGTAAACAATATCAAAGGTTTGGGAGACGAGATAAAGGAACATGTCATTGTTAAAAAGGCATTAATATCTCTACCAATGAGATTTGATCCAAAAATTCCAACTCTAGAAGAAAGAGTGGACCTAGCTACAATGACCTTGGATGAGTTGCATGGGATACTCACAGATTATGAGATAAGGACAAAATAAGAAAATTCAGTCACGAAGGAAGAAACATGCAAGGCATCCAAGAAGACAAAAAAGAAAGATAAACAAAATCCAAAGTCAAATTGTAGCTACAATGATGATTCAAAGCAAGATGAAGAGGTGGAAAACTTTGTAAGAAAGATGAAAAGAGGAACCGACAAATACAATGGTATGATTCCATTGAAATGTTTTAATTGTGATGGTGTTGTTAATTTTGCTAATAAATGTCCCTATAAGAATAAGGAAAGTAATGAAGAAGATGACTCTAAAATGAAAAAGAAAATCCAAAAGAGTAGAAGAAACGAAAAGAAATTTTTCAAGAAAAGTCTCTTCACCAAGGAAGACAGTTCATCAAATGAATGCGAAGACAACAATAGTGATACAAAGAGAGTAATTTTTATGGCAGTAGAAGACTCCGACGAAGAAGGCTCCGAAGAATAATGCGAAGAGGTAGAAGTTGATTACAGAGAAGAATTGATGTGTGCAATAGAATCTCTAAAAAGGGAAAAGAAGAAAAACAAGTCACTCTGGAAAGAACTAAATTCCAACTCCAAAGAAGTCGAGCAGATGATCACAAAGCTAAAAATCCAGGTAGAAGAAGACAAGAAAATTGAAGAAGCCCTCAGAGGACAGTTAGATGAAAAGGACGGGATCATTGAAGGGTTAGAAGTAGAGATAGTCACTCTAAGAAAATATATTCAGAAGAAGGACATGCAACAAAACAACACCAGTATATTGGATAATATCATTAACAGTCAAATACCTTACTATGACAGATATGGATTAGGATACAACTAGAAGCAGACAAAGAAAGGTTCAAGCTCCAAAACGACAGAGCAAGAAGCAAGAACAATAAGATATTAATAATCCATCAGAGGTCCCTCTAAGAAAGAAGAATACAGGAAGAATCAAGAAGAATATTACAGAGACACTACACCACCTAGAAGATTCAGAAGTCAGTATCAACAATAGCCAGTTGTAGAAAGACCTAAAGAAGAAGACAAAGAAGAGCACCACCATTCAGAAGATCTTCCACTCCTAGTTATCAAACTATTTTTCTTGGTTCATGTTATTCATGTAATAATTTTGGGCACAAAGCTGTGAATTGTAGAGCCAATACCAAGAACAGAATCAACTATGAAGGCTATACAAGAAATAGTTATCCTGGAAGATCTCATGAATCTCAAAATAGAAACTACAATAGATTTTGATCATTGAGTGATGAGGTAGAATACTACAAGTGCAACAAATTTGGACATATATTGGATAAATATTGTAGACTCATTATTACTCCAAGGGAACCAAAGAATAATATAGTCAGTCCTAATCAGGAACCATACAGGATATGGATAACAAAGAAGGATCAATTCAACATTGAATAATGCAACCTTGATCTGCAAGCTCAACACAAGAAACGTGGATGGTATGTCGACAATGGATGCTAAAAGAATATGACAGGTGATGAAGACAAGTTTCTGACATTGAAGAAGGAAAGAGATGAATCAATTTAATTTGGAAATGAAAACTTAGCCAGAATTATTGGAAGAGGCGCAGTCAAACTCAGAAGTAAGGATGCGACAACAGAAAATGTTTTACTAGTCAAAGACATGAAACACAATCTGCTAAGTGTAAGTCAAATGTTTGATCAAGGACACAAACTTGTGTTTGACTCAAAGAAGTGTGAGATAAGGAAATTAGAATTAGGCAAGTTGGTGCCTACATTTGTAAGAACTCCAAGCAACATATATGTTCTAAATGAAATCGGAAACGAAATATGTTTCTTAAGAAAGGATGATGAAAGTTGGCTCTAGCACAAAATAATGGGTCACATAAATTTTGATAATCTTGTCAATGTCAGCAAAAGGGAAGCAGTAAGAGAAATGTATGATATCTCAAAGCCAACAAACATTTTATGCAAGCATTGTCTATAGGTAAAACAAACCAAGACCAAGTTCAAATCAAAGGAGTACTCCACAAAAAAACCACTGGAGATTGTACATATTGATCTAGTTGGAATGACAAGAACAAAGGGATTGAAAGGTGAACAGTAATTCATGCTACTCGTTGATGAATACACAAGAATGATTGCAGTTTTCTTTCTCAAGAAGAAGACAGAGGCATTCAAAAACTTCAAGACATACAAAGAGATGGTTGAAACTGAGACATAGTTGAAAATCAAGTGCTTGAGATCAAATAATGGAGGAGAATTTACATCAAAATATTTCATGGAATTCTACAGTGACCATGGGATAAAGAGGCAATTCTGAGTAGCCAGGACACCTCAGCAGAATGGAGTTGTCAAAAGGAAAAACAAAACAGTATAGGAAATGGCTAGAACCATGTTAATGGATTCCAAGTTGACAGTCATCTTTTGGGTACAAGCAATGCATACAACAGTTCACATTCAGAACATAGGGATGCTCAAAAATAACAATGATAAGACTCCATACAAGATATGGAAAGGAAGACCAACAAATGTGAATCGCTTCAGAGTTTTGGGAAGAAAATGCTACATCAAAAGAGAAGATGGAAGAATTGGGAAATTTGATTCTCGAGTTGATAAAGGCACACTAGTTGGGTACTCAAGAAAAAGGAAAGCATACAAATGCTTCAATCTAATACTCAACGAAATAGTAGAAAGCATCAATGTGACAATTGATGAGACAAACGGATGAAATATAAAATAAAGCAGCGAAGATTTAGTGGAACAGGATCACGAAGAAGATTTGAAAAAAGAAGAAGTGGATGAAGAATCAAATGAAGAAGAAGAATAGCCAAAAGAAAAGGAAAAACAACAAGATCTCCAGGTACCTCCAAAGAAACCTAGAAGATGAGTGCAAAAAAAACATCCACCAGAACAGATCATTGGAAATAAAGACGCAGGAGTTGAAACCAGAAGAAGAATTCGTTCACCAGAACAACAACATATAGTACTACTATCTACTATTGAGCTGAGTAGTTTTTAAGAAGCCAACGAGGATGAACACTTGATCAAAGCTATGGATGAAGAATTATATTAGATAGAGAAGAATGGAAAATGGGAACCGGTTCCAAGGCCGAGGAACAAGAATGTCATTGGTACAAAGTGGGTCTTCAAAAACAAGTTGAATGAGGATGGACAAGTTACTAGGAACAAAGCTAGACTGGTATGCAAAGGATACTCTCAAGTTGAAGGTATAGATTTTGAAGAAATTTTTTCCCCAGTTGCTAGGATGGAAGAAATCAAATTGATCTTAGCCTATGGTTGTTCAAACAGAATCAAGGTCTATTCGATGGATGTAAAGTCATCCTTTCTAAATGGAGAATTAGAAGAAAAAGTATACATCGAAAAACCTGAAGAGTTCATGTTATTAGAAAAGGAAGATTATGTTTGCAAGTTAAAGAAAGCGTTATATGGACTCAAGCGTGCCCCAAGACAGTGGTATTCAAGACTGGACAGATACCTACAACAACAAGGGTTCAGGAAAGGAAATGTGGACAAAAATATCTACATAAAGGTAAATCAATATAGTATCCTGACAATTGAAGTTTATGTTGACGATATGTCTTTCATTTTGGGTCTCCAAATATGTCAGAGTAACAAAGGTATCTTTATCTCTCAGACCAAGTATATCAGAGAAATGTTGAAGAAGTTTGGAATGACATATTCCAAACTAGTCAGTAATCCTATGCAGACCAGTTGTAAGTTAAGTAAGGATGATGATTCTAAAGATGCAGTTCAGAGACAATACATATCGATTATTGGCAGCTTACTCGATGTAATAGCTTCCAGACTAGATGTGAAGCAGGAAGTTGGACAGGTTGCAAGGTTTCAAACAACACAAAATGAATCACATGTTATGGTAGTAAAGAGGATATTCAGATACCTCAAAGGTACAAAAGAGTTTGGATTATGGTATCCAAAAGGGAAGGATCTATCTAGTGTTTCCTACACAGATGTAGATTGGGCAGGTTGCATTGATGATAGAAGAAGTACAAGTGGAGCAACTTTCTACTTGGGTGAGTTTCTGGTATCATGGTTAAGCAAGAAACAATCATCAGTATCCTTGTCTATCGCAAAAGCAAAATGCATTGCAGCAGCAGCTTGTTGTACTCAGGTTCTTTGGATGTAGAAGACCTTATAAGATATAAAAGTAAAGTGTGATGAGCCCATTTCAAAACTTTGTGACAACACCAGCGCCATCAGTATATCCAAGAATCCAGTGATGCATTCTAAGATGAAGCACATCCTGATAAAGTGTCACTTTATATGGGAATAGGCTACAGAGAATAACATCAAGTTAGAGTATGTTGGGAAAAAAGAGCAAAATGCAGATATCTTCAGTAAACCTCTTGCAAGGAAAAAATTTAAGTTAGCTGCGACAGAAGCTTGGAGTAGTTTCTTCCCCATAGTGATTCACACAGCATCAAGATTAACAGGATAGGGGGAGTGAAACATAAGTATTAGAAATGTTCAAGTAAAGAAACTTTTGAATGATTTACATATACATCAGAGAGTTACACGAGGAATCACCATGAAGAGAAAGGGCAGTAGAGACAACATATCCTTTTAGATAGGGGTAGCATCCCCAAGAGGAGGATTAACCTTTTCCATTGATTTCAAAGGGGGAGAGATAGAGCGAGGCATGGAGACAGAGAGAGAGAGAGAGAAGAATGCATAAAGAGGAGTGATGGTCACAGGGGAAGCATGGGCATAATTATTTTCATTCCTAAGTGTTTCCATCAATTCCAAAGGGGGATATTTTTTATAGTTTGGTTGTCATTAATGTCAACCCTTGAAGAATCCCTCATGGTGTGGTTTTGGTAACTGAATTTGAATGAGGAATTTGGACATGATCGATAGAGTAAATGCATTCAAGACACTCATATATGGATAGTACCCGTCGTACCATTTCCAATGATATGTGGAACACCACGTAGATCCTCACGGTTAGGGATATATGGCCTTAAGAAGTTTGTAAGCCCTGAAGAGTGGTCAAGAAGCCCCTAGTTGGTTACAAGTCCTTAATGAAAGGGTAAATTTGTTGTAACATGAAAAATCTAGAAACCCTAATTTAAGAAGAGGATTTACCTAGCACAAGTATGAATACACCTCAAGGAGTCATTCAAATAGACTCACACACTCATTCATCAATTATGTATCTTGTGAACTAGTGATATTTTTGTTAAGGTTGTTGTTAGCACTCTGTAAATTTTGTCCGGTTGATAGAAAAATGACAGAGGTAACTTTTTCAACCTAATTTAGAGCTGGGCACTAGCCTTCTCAACTCAGAGAGAGCTCTCTCATGTCACTTGATATATATTTGGAAATCAATGGCTAGATTCAGATTGTTTTGGGGGTTTTTATAAAGTTTGTTGGAAAAGAAGAAGAGGGACTCTTAGGGCTATGGAGTCAGAATTCTGAAATTGAATGAAAACAATGACTGGCCAGTAGAACTCTCCAGAGGATAAAGCCTAAATGAGGCAATGAATCTAAGTTATTAATTGAGTTTAACCAGGGTGTAAGAAGAAAGAGAAAACAAATAACTGCATCAGAGCATTACTTAAATGAAATCTTAATTAGTTAAGAGGAAATTCACACAGTTTAAATTGCTTAAGATGAGAGCATCTCAAGATGAATTATGAGCTTTTAACTATCTAATTTAAATAGAAGACTATGCAAATGGAAATAAAGAATCACAGGAAATACATACAATGAGAGAAGACAAAACGCATATCACCACCATTAGAATATTTTCATAGAGACTTCAAAACCTTCTGCATGTATATTCAATTCAGCTCCAGAAAATTACAATAGAGTTTAGAAACAACAAAAAGGTACCCTTGCACTTCTGCCAACATTAATTCATTCAAAATTTCTAGTACTTATACAATTTGATTACAATGGATGAAACCACAACGTTTCAGCATCTAAAACTGACTATAATAATTTCAACTAATAGTCTCAGCATATGAACCGATTTACAATGATTAAACAAAAAATGTTTCATAGACTAGGGCCATATCTCTCTGACTGCTTGGCTTCCTTTGCGCCATTTTTCATGCTCAGATCTCCTTTCGAATTTACCAGTTTGGTGACACCTGGAAGTTACTTACTGGTTCTTGGAAAACTGCATTTCGTCTTGCCTAACCATACAATCTCCTTCCACTGTGAGTCAGAAGGAATCTTGTAATCCATCATCTCCTTTATCAGAATCTACAGGTCAATGCAGGTAGCATAAGACATACTTGGCAACCTGATCTTCATTGTCTTGAACTGAATCAAAATCTCAAAGTCTGCAGCCAAATATTCCACCAAACTGGGGCCCTTCAGGTTCTCTTCCATTCCTTCAAATTTTGAATGATCCATTCTTCACTAAGTGAGGAGAGAATTGTATTCCTCTTGATTGTATAATTTCCCTTTACCATCCCAAAATGGTAGGAGGCCCTTGATAAACAATTGTTCAAATGTATTTTTAAAATCTTGTATGCTCCACTCCATTTGCACAGCTTTGGTTTGAACCAATTTGAGAAAATTGTGTTTAGCGATGATCCTCCTGGCCCAAATGATCAGTGTAGTTATGTCCTTTACCCCAATGGTATGAAGATCAGTAGTGGGCACATAATTAGGCAAGTTAATAGCATTCAAGGCCCATTCAGGGCTTTTTTTGCCAATGTCTCATTAACAACAGCACATCTGTTTTGGGTAGTGACAGCCATGTTGTCTTTGTCATTTATAAACTTTAGGTTAACCCTAAACTTAGCAGTTTTAGCAGCAAAATCATCCCAGATTATATGTTTATCTCCTTACAAAAGTCCTTTACCCTTCAACCTCGTTTTCAATTTGTTCACCCTCTCTTGCAAATCTTGATTATCCTTTCAAAATTGGGCCATCCTTTCTTCCTTCGTTTTCATCTCTTGCTACAGTTTTTCTATGACCTCCTTAAGGTTCTTGATATCCCCTGTCTTCAAGATTACTTGGGACATAGCCTGAACCAATCCATCAGTTCTTGATCCAAATTCCATATTAGAAGGTACAATGACAGCCATATCTGATGTTGCTACCTGTCCTTGTGACCAATTCTCTTTATCTTTTTCCATCTCCAACACTTTAGCTTTGTAATTTGGTGCCTCTTGTATGAATGTATCCTTTTCCTTCTCTAGAGAAGCTAGCTCTGTTGTCTGTGGATGTTCTGTGGCAGACATCTTCATCTTCTTCTTTAGGCTTTGGATCATCTTTTCTTTCTCATATAAAGAAGCCTTTACCCCTTGAGGGCCTTAAGATTCCAATATTTTTACATGTGTCTGCCAGGCCTTGTTGGATGCTTTCTCCTGCTTCAATTGTCCATCCAGTTTTAGTGCATGTGTTGTCAATCTTGAAACCCTCATACTCAAACTCAGGTAGTCTGAATATAGCATGTCACTAGCATTCATGTGTAACTTTACTTTGTCTAGGGCACCAATATTTTCATAATGCATCTTGATTTCAGACACTTTATCATCATCTACTATTGATATGTTAAATGTCTTTCTTTCCACATCCCCGAATGAAAACAGGGAAGCCTCATGCTGGGAGATCTTCTCTACCTCAGGAAACAAGTCTCTTATTTCACTATTGGCCATACTTCCCTTCATAGCATATCGATTCATTAAGTCTTCTTTGGATTGGTAGACTTCCCCAAGTGTCTTGCCGAATACATGTTTCTTACTGCTGAAAACCCTTGAGCTGCTTTCAATCTGTGGCATGCTTCATGTACTAGCCTCTTCGTTCTTGGTTACACTTTCCACCATCTCCATGCTCATTTTCTCTTTAGGTTCTTCTTCTTCCAGGGCTACTATCTGAGAGGATGGTGTGATTTTCATTTTCTTGAGAATATTTTGCTGACTACTGGCACCCAGTTCCTCTGAACTACTCCTCTTGTTATAAACACTCATCATTGGAGATTTAACAATAAACTTTGGGGAAGTTTTTTGTGTTTGAATCTACTAAGGGGCAGACTCTGTTTGTTGTGTCTGATCAAGTTGCAAAGTGACTTCCATATCTGCACAGGTTTCCTAATTAGCCAGTTCATCAAATCCTTCCACATGCTCATGCTCATAGGGGCCTTGTCTGCTCATCAGTATTCTCTTAGATATGATATGATGGGGATCATATTTCCTCCCTTGTAACTGTGTAAACCAAAATCCACTGAGTTTGGCTTGGATCTGAGGTAAAAATGACCTGGTCTTTTCCACAAAGGGTCCTATTATGAAAGGAAATTTTAAGTTAGATGCTTTGTGCATTTTTAGAAAATGCTTTGTCTCCGAAATAATTCTTTGTCTGATGAACTCTAGGGAAAAGACTCTAGGATTCAGGAAGACAGGAAAAAGGTAAGGTCCTTCTTGATAACCATATACCCAAATTACAATAGAGTGTGTGAACAACATCCAATCTCCCACCCTACTCTCTAGATTGGGTTGCAAAGAGATTTTCATTTCTTCCAAAACCCTTGGCAGGTCCTCGTCGAAGATGAGACTATAAACCCTGGACATGATCTTGTTTATGAAAATAAGCATGGTGATCCTTTTGCATTTAGTTGATATGAATGCGACTTCATGGAATTGGGTCTTATTCGATTCCAAGAACATTCTCGGCAAGTGTGTGTAGGACCTGAAGTGTCTCGGTGAATTGAAATTTACCAGTTGTTGGTGCATATTGTCAGCGATGAACTTTTCAAAACTAATACAGACCGATTGACTAGACTATGACAGAAAAAAGGTCAATAAGAAACCCAGCATGACTTCTACTACAAACTTTTCGTTATCCAATCCTAGAATTTGACTAAGTATGGAACAAGCCCACTGGACTTCAATAACCATGACGCATACATTGATAGGTAATAACAGACTCTCATGATGGTTTTCAGGTTTAACAATGGTCTGCAGAAATAGGGTTTTTACTTCGGAGGGACATTCTTTGTAGACTGTGATCATTTTTTCTTCCTCAAAGGGCTCTGACACTGAGGGGGAAGACTCTGGTATACTGAGGGTGTGTCGAATTGACGGGTTATCTATTTCGCATAAGAATTCTGACCCTAACTTATTCAAAATGACCTTTTCTTCTCGCGAATACTATTTTTCACACCAGTTTAAGAACTCTGGGAAAGGGAAAATGAATTCTACGACATAAGGGGTAATGGAGGCTTGGGCCACTTCGAGGAAGGGTATCTGTTTTCCAACATTGTCTATCAAATTGGATTTGGACACGAAAATGGGAGAGACTGTTATTTTTGTGTCAAATACATCTAAGTCCCTCTCAATTAGGGCTTCTTCTTTAGAGGGGAGGTCTTTCTCTGTCATGGATAAAATGATAGGCTTCATGGCCATAATGAAAAATACCTGTGAATCGGTGGAGAATGCTCAAATCTGGTTCACTGTTGAGCTTCAGTTTCGAATGGAGCGTTTGCGCCAATTTTCTAACGTTCGAACACTTTGAAATATCATAAAATAGTGACCAAGCCCTCCTCTTATATGCGTTTTTTGATATCAGGGGTGGGGAAAAATGGTTTTGGTTAAACTGCTTTTCTCCCTGATATGCCTCTAATGGCGCCACGTGTCCACAAAATAAAACCGTGTTATTTTCCTCGGCCCGCCCTCGAACAACTATCTTTCGCGCTACTTCTGATATGTGTCTTGGTCGTTGATCTGGGCCTCTTCAAGATCTACGGTCTGTCGAGCCTCGTCAACTTCTGCGCCTCTACTAAATTTGGCCCTTCTATTCCAGATATAACCTAACCCTCCAAATCAAGCCACATCTCCACACTACTTTGGCCTTCTACTAAATCTGAAACATGTATTCCATACAAAATTATTATGGTGATAACATAGGCTCCAACTGGGGATGTTATCCTCCCTACGAGGTAGAAAAGAACTGTATACCTAGTGCCTATCCATTGGGTTGTGGCTTATCCATGTGATCTAAATCCACTGATCTTTATTCAAAAACTCAAAATCGACCCAGCATAGCTCAGGGCCTTCACCTTGGGCTTCACTTACGTTGCTTTTATTCTAACTTATTTATGCGAAAACTTAAAAATGATTATGTACAATGAATGGGAGGGGTGATTATTGTTCAAACAATGTAATGCTTGACAAACCTGCCATTCACATACCCTCCTCAAATGAGTTCTCCATTACTCTCTTGTAACAAGTAGGCATTTCTCCCACGATATGTTGCAATTTTGAACGGGCCCAGCCATAGGTGATCAAATTTCCCATGTTTTCCCTTATCTTCATTTCTAGCATCCCATTTTAGTACCCAGTCTCCTGGTTCGAAGTCATCCACCTTGGTATGTCTGTCGAAATCCTCTTTGATCTTATCTTGTGCAGTTGAGTATTGTCGAAATATTTTTCTTTGATTTGTTGTACACTGATGAGTTCATCCTTCCTTCTTCGTGTGGCATCTGTCCCTGCATCTTTCTCCTGCAACAGTCTCATTACTGGTAACCCCAATGTAGTATGAAAAATTGCTTCAGTGCCATAGACGATCTGGAAAGGGGACGTGGAAATGGATCTTTTTGGGGATATCCTATCAGCCCACAATGCGTGGCTGAGCTTTTTGTGCCATACCTTTGTATTCTCTTGCAACAGTTTTTTTATGATTATGACTAAGATTTTATTCAAAGACTCAGCCAATCCATTCCCTTGAGGGTAGTATGATGTAGAATGACCAAGGGTGATATTGTAATCACTGTAGAATTTTTCTATTTTCTTGGATTTGAAAGTTGTTGCATTGTCTATTATGATATTAGTCAGGCACCCGAACCTGGACAGAATATTTTCTTCTAAAAATCGGATGATAACATCATTTGTTTCCTGCCTAGTGGGAACTGCCTCAATCCACTTAGTGAAATAATATGTTGTTGTTGGAATCCACCTATGTTGGGATGAGGATTGTGGATGTATTTCCCCTATAAAATCGATACCCCACTGTCTGAAAGGAGCTTCGACAGAAATGGGCTTCAAAGGCAGAGGTTGTAATTTTCCTTTTCCATCAAAAATCTGACACTCGTGGAATTTTGAAACCTCTTTATAGACATCAGGAAAAACGTTGGGCCAATAGAACCCAACCCTCAAAATCTTATGCACAGTTATCTTCCAATAATGATGACCTCCATAGTCACCCTTATGGAACTTTCTGATGGTTTTCCTTGCTTTTCCTTCTCTCAAACAACTCAATAAAATTCCCCCTGGATCTTTCCAATATAGAGATTCATTCACTATACAAAATTGTGTTGCCTTCAGTTTCAAAAATATGGCTTTTGTTTTACTAAATTCAAGAGGAGCCTACAAATTTTTTAACACAAAGATGATATATGCATACCATGCAAAGTCAAGAAATTTCTGGGATATTTGTGGAGTCGCCTTTTCCTCTTCTGTTGTACTGTCTAGCAGCTCTACAATGAATTTTATTCCTAAAAGTTTGTAATTTGTCTGTGCCATCATCTTTTCCAACCCCCGTCCCTTGACCAACTTGGTGGGTTTGATTTCCAGGTCATATTCTAACAGCATCGCTATCCATTTTCCCCTCTTTCCTTCAGGATCAGGCTGGGTTGGGATGTCTTTCATTGAGTTGTTGGGTACATAAGAAGTAGTATGAGAATGTAGGATGTAAACTCTGAATTATTTCAAGGCTTTGACCAGAGCATATGCTTGCTTCTCCATGATGTCATATTTCAAAGGATCATCCCTCAATGTCTTGTTGTAATACACTATGGGTTTCTCAAAATTCTGGTCATCTTTCTGGAGAAAAACACCAGCAATTGTGTGTTTTGAGGCGAAAAAGAACAATATGAAATCCTTATCGAAATTAGGACTTGCAAGTACTGGAGCCTTGGCCAATTCCACTTTGATGTCTTCAAAGTATTTTCTTGCTTCAGGAATCCACTTTATTTCATTTCCCTTCTTGAGCATGTTTGTGATGTGTTTTATGATTTTAGCCAAAATTGGGATAAACCTTCTCAGAAAATTTACTTTCCCCAGGAAAGATTGAACCTCTTTTTTACTTCTGGGTATGCCAATTTTCGGGATTCCCCCAACTCTGTTGGGATCTACCTTTATCCCTTCTTTTGAAATAATGTGACCCAACATCTTTCCTTCTTCCATGGAGAAATTCAACTTCTTAGGATTCAACGAGATTCTGAACTTTCTACATTTTTGAAACGCCCTTCTAAGATGCTTGAGGTGTTCTTCATCTGAGGTAGAATACACAGTGACTCCATCAAGGTAGATAACAATGAATTTTTCTTTTTCATCAGCAAAATCTATATCCATATCTCTTTGAAATGTATCCCCTGCATTCATAATCCCAAAAGGCATCTTGGCATACATAAATGTACCCCGTGGTGTGGTAAATGTCATATTTTCTTGATCGTCGGGGTGCACCATAATCTGATTGTATCCTGAGAAGCCATCTAACATTGACATATTCTGAGAACCCACCACCTTCTGTAAAATGTGATCCATCTTAGGCAACGAGTAATGATATTTAAGAGATACTTTGTTCAGATTCCTGAAATCCACATGTCACAACTGGATTTCTCCACTCTTCTTTCTGACTGGCACCAGATTTTCCACCCATTTGGAAAATCTCAGGGACACTATGATTTTGGCTTCAAATAGCTTATTTACTTCTTTCTCAATCAGGGGTAGCAACAAAGGATTTATCCTTCTCAATTTATGTTTGAATGGCTTGTGATCTTCTTTGATTGGGATAACATGTTGAATTATACTTGTGTCATAGACTTTCAAATCATCATAGCTCCAGG
>SNQJ01S0086636.1:0-10814 GCA_010110895.2 Picea sitchensis
GGGTAGGCATCCAAATAACCCCCCATTATCTGGTTCTCACATTTTCAAACAATAGAAGTTGAGAAATAGGGAACTGTAAAATCCTCCAAGTCAAGTGTTCCTACACCATAAGTTAGGGAGATACCCATGAAGGGTTGAAGGCCTAAGTCTGGTTGTTTTGCACATCCCTCCTTGAGTCACCCAACTCTTGGAAGGGCATCCAGCTCATGACCCATTTCTGAGGCCGAAAATCTAAATGTCGCACTTTCACCAAGGTACCTAGTGGACAAAAATTAGGACATCTACCCAGGTGGAAATTGTGGGATGCAATAGCACCTTGATCATATTTTGTGTCTCTATTGGGAAATATCACCAGTTCTTTTGGGATATGTACCCTCTAGCCCTCATTATGAATGATTATTTAAACCTTCACTAGTTCCTCTTCTAGTGGCTTCAGACCCCAGTGTTGAGTGATATTGGAAGGCCTAGTGCTATTTGAAAGGAAGGATGATACATCTTTTAGGACACGAGCATTTGTTTTTATTTGTTCCCCCATGTGGACAAAATCCACCTATCCACATTCTTGTATATTTTACATTTGGTTTATGTATGATGTCCATTTGATTACATGCAATTGTGAGTTACACTATCATGTAAAGGTCCAAATTATACAACAACTCCTTTTCATTTTTTTTTCTCTTATCAGCAACAACACACATCCACTTTGCTAGTAAAAAGCCATATGGTACCCATAGAATCCCCATCATTCCAAATGCTTTCATAATATCCCTCCTATTTTAGGAGGAGTCCCTAGTCTTTCCAACTGACCGAATCAACCATCTCACACCTCTGTGAGTGCTACTATTTTGGGATCAACTTTACATGGTTCCACTTTGCTTGGGTCTAATTCCAAAGGCTATCCATCCACTATTTTTCCTTCACAGGGAGGTGAGGGTCAAACTTTCTCTCAAGGGAGAAGTACAACCCCATCAAATCTCTCTCAGGGAATAGGTCCACTACCTGCTCACACAATGGCTGGAACTAATCCTCCATCAAATATCCCTATTCCATACTTGGCATCACTCAACATTCCTTATTTGACAAAACTCATGAATGATCCCATTTTACGTGACCCCACTTAGCCCAATATGCCTACCAAACTACCTTTAGATATTCCAAAGTTTGAAGGAAAACTGGGGGAAGATCCCGCCAACCATGTTATGACCTTCCACTTATGGTGGTCTTCAAACAAAATCATGGATGATTCCATCCACTTGAGGTTGTTTCAATGAACTCTCATCGGTTCCTCAACCGAATGGTATATGGATGAAAAATAAGGGTCCCATATCACCTTTGAATGATTGGCCAAGTCCTTTTTGTCCTTTTTTCAACTACCGGTTTCTTCATGATACTGGATTAGAAATTTTCTCTGAGTTCAAATAAACCACTTCTATCCATATAACTGACCACATGCATGAATGCCATCGGCATCGTATTTTTTGTAAAGTGGAAACCACCAAAGAACAATGTCTTGATTGGTTTCTCAAATCACTTGTCTCTATTATTTCCAAGGATATAGAATCCAATTTTCCTCAGTCAAAAGAGGAAGCCCTCAGCAAGGCCCAATAGTTTGACCTCGTCTATGCTCAATTAGGTTACTTATACACAATATTTCTTGATGGACATAGACCCATGCCATTTGGCTAGGAGAAACCTGGGATGTCCCATGTTGCAGATGGATTGATTGGTTATATGAACAATCTCAACACTTATGAAAACCCGTTACCCACTTATGGTGCACATTAATATACACAACCATATGGAGGGATGTCTTATTACCCTCCGCCTGCTCACCAACAGTCATATCTTGCTTCTCTCCCTCCACCAATGGGTGGACCCTTCCCGACCTCTGAACCAAGTATAGGTCCACCTTCTACCTCAACATACAACCTTAGCATTAGTGAAAGTGCTTCAACTTCCTATACACCATATGGATCGTCACCACAACACAATCGATATTTTCCATTTCCTGGTCATCCATAGCCGGTTTCTCCTCCACTAGGACAACCACATTCTGGTGTCAACTTTGTTCAACCCTCCTCCATTCAACAGTTTCAAAATTTTGAACAAATGAATATGAAAAATCCATCCCATCTACTCAATAATGCCAAGAAAAAAGGGAAAAACTGAAACAATATCAACTCAAGACCAAGAGGAAATAACCCCCAACAAAACAATCCCATTGGGGGGAACCTGAATCAAGGAAACCAAAACCCCTAAGGGGGAAACAATAAAAATCAACCTCGAAAAGGGAGGAACAATAACCTCTAGAATAACTTCCCTTGTGCTCTCAATGGTGAGTATGGACATTATACACACCATTGCCTCCAAATTTTTGACTTCAAACAGATGAAAGAATCCATGCATGCACAAGGTCCTCCAACATCACCTACCCCACAACAATATTTGCAACATCAACCTCCAACCATTTTGAAAAACCACATTCCACACCAAGGGGTGATGAATACCCAACAAGAGGTACACCCTGCTCCACCCCAAATGGTGCAGTATCAAAACCTAGGTCCCACTCAACTTGGAAATCCGGTCGATCGCAATATCCTCGTTATCAATGAAGAGGAGATTATTTTGCAAACATGCAGTCGCCAATATGGTCTCCCCCCTGAATCTACCCCAACCACCTCAGAAGAGGCTCCATCTATAGTCAAAAAACCATTGATGATTCCACGCACTAACATTGAACCAAACCCTCATATGCCCTATATGCCATTATGATGGAAAGGACATAACCCTCATGCTAGGGAAGCCCATAACTACAGTCTCATTGATGACTTAGCATCATCTCCTACAACAGTGTCTGTATTATAGGTCCTCCAAACCTGTCCAACTCAGTGAAAATCCTTGATTTCCTCCTTGGGGGCAGTCAACCCAACAGATACTAGACTCATCACCTTTGATCTAGATAGCGGAGAACCATGCCTCCTCTCCCTGGTATCTTTTCAGATACCAATTAAGATCCAGAACATCACAGTTCATTGATGTATCATTGATGAAGGTGTATCCACTTGCATCATGTCCAAAGTAGTATGACATAAACTTGGCTCACCTGAGCTAGTACCATCTTCCATCACCCCAAGAGCTTATGATGGTCGACCATCATCCCTTGAAGGGATCTTCCAAAATGTCCCTGTCAAAATCTGTGGACAAACCATCCTCATCGACATTGAAGCTATCAAAGCCCCACTTGATTATAATATCTTGTTTGGACGTAGCTACATGTATTCCATGAAGGCGATGACCTATTTTGTAATTTCAATGATGATGTTCCCCCACAACGGGAAAATCGTCACCATCGACCAACTTACACATTATGATCTTAACGATTCTGCCAACATTGATAACATTCTTCCTCTTTTCCACACTAGCTCATATGATTTTTCGGTCATCAACATGGGTCCCATAATTTTCAAAGACCCATCCTTGCCAGGGGCATATCATGGAGCACCACCTCTCCTACACCCTTTATCACAAGTGTGTGTAGTATATTCTAATGGAATAGATATCAGATACACTACTATTCCCACCGAGGCCTCTCCTCAAATCAAGGTTCCACCAGTTGGAGAACTATTACCTCAGGAGCTCCTTTATCTCCCCACTGCACCACTTATCCCAGTTATTCCCCCCCTCTCTGCGACCCTTACCCTTACCCTTACTAACATGGTTCTTTCCATCCCTTTATGGTATCTTCATCCACCCATGATGGTTCCTCAACCATCTCTCCCTCCTCAAATAGAGGGAATACCGATGCATATCTTAGTATAGGCTCCTGCCACACTACCCTCACCCCCAACTGTTGGCACCACTACAAATGTTGGGGGCAGAAAAAAGAATAAAGCGCCCACAAATCCACTTCCTCCCCGAGTTCAACCTCCTTGTGAACTATGTGAAAAAGAAGGACATCCCACTAATAGATGTCCTACTCTTCCTGAGTTACACAATCTGATCTAGCTTCGTAGAGAAACCACATTACTTGCCACTCCAAAAAGTACATCCATTGTTACTACAGAGTCCTCCATTGCCAGCAATAAAGGGTTGCAAACCAAATTCGCTTGTGCCATCTGTTCAGAATAGGGACACTACACTCATCATTGATCAAATCTACCTCAATGTTGTCATATGTTAACTGCATTATTCCAAACATCTCGACTAGATCCCTCTCAACCACCCCATATTGAGGCCCACATTACTGACATTTGATATATTTCATTGTTAGTCCCCACATGAAAAATATACCCTCCACAGTATTGGGTCATTCACTTTATGTACAGTGGTTCCTCACACCATGTACAGGATATCCCATCCACGTCCTCACCACTTGAGGACAACAACACTTACCCATTGACAGTTCACCCTGTCACCTCCCAAGATACCTTGTATTCTCACATTTTTCACTTCAACAAAGACATCCTGGAGGAACTCACTACCCTCGATTTCCCATGCAATGTGATCCATCATTGAGCACTTTTTTTTTCACATGAGGCCTTTCATCCTCCTACTCAATCCTCCATGTGCGCAATCGAAACCAAGGATTTTATTCCTTCGGGGAATATATATTGGTTCAACAAACCTATCCTAGCCCCAAATTATTTTTAAGAAGGAAACATGGTAAACATCTCCCCCAATGTCAAAATTGACATTTCCATTAAACTAGGAATCGTAGAAGAAATCACCATTGGCATCGCATGCTCCCATGAAGAACTCACTGCTTACAAAGCTCTCTTTAAGGAATATCAAGATATTTTTTCCTAGTCATATATAGGGATTCCCAGCTTTGATTTATCTGTAGTCGAACATCAAATCGACACTTGACCAGATGCCGCCCCAGTTTGTAAAAAACAAAACCCGCTTCACCCATCCAATGTTTTGGCTATTAAAGAAGAAATTGACAAGTTACGTGTTGTTGGGTTCATTTACCCCATTGCGTACACTTCATGGCTCTCCAACCGCCTCCCCATTAACAAGAAACATGGCACTATTCACATCTGCACAGACTTTTGTGATCTCAACCACGTTTGTTCCAAAGACAACTTTCCAACCCCTTTCATCGACCAAATTATCGATGACTGTGTCAACCATGAGGAACTGTCCTTTATGGATGGGTTCTCTGGCTACAATAAAATCCAAATCCATAAATCAGATCAGTATAAAACCACTTTTACTACCCCTTGGGATACCTTTGCTTACTGCGTCATGCCTTTTGGACTCAAGAATGTACTTGCTACGTTCCAAAGGGCCATGACCTACATTTTCCATGATATTTATTGCATCAACCTCACTTATTTGGATCACCTCACTACTCGATACAAAAAACAAACTCAACATTTAGATGACATTCATATCATTTTTCAAGGATGTCGCTAGTACAATATCCGCTTGAACCCCCTCAAGTGTGTCTTTTGTGTCACTACTAGACGCCTCCTTAGGTTCATTGTTTCCCAACACGGCATCATAGTGGACCCCCTCAAGGTCCAATCTATCACAAAAATTCTACCACCTAAGAATTTACGCCAACTGTAAAGCCAACTTTTTATGTCGCTTTGTCCCATACTATGCCACTCGCGCGCATGGTTTTCTTTGCTTATTGCGTCATGATATCCCATTTCGATGGGAAGAGCAAGATAAAACCGCTTTTGATGATTTAAAAGTTTCCTTATCCAATGCCCCTTTGATTAGTCCCCCCGACTATGATCGCTATTACATCCTCTACTTGTCAGCCTCAACTGTCTCAGTAGTAGGAGTCCTCATCCAAATAGGGGATGATGGGAATGAACATGTCATTTAATACATCAGTAAAACCCTTTCAGGGCCACCCTTGAAATATAATCACGATGAGAAACTCACCTTAGCATATGTCCTTACAGTCCAAAAGCTACGACATTACATTCTGCTTCAAACTACCAGGGTCATATCATATTCCAACCCCATGTAGTACTTGCTTAGTCGACAGAAAATTAGTGGAAAATTTTCCCGATGGATCTTCATCCTCTAGGAATACGATCTAGATCTCTGTACTCCCAAAAGCAAGAAATTTCTCATCCTAGACGAACTCATTATGAATTTTCCCTCGGACGCTATAGCTTCCCCCATAAATACAGATTTCCCTAATTAACACCTCTTCTTCATTCCCTCCAATGACCCTTGGTATGACAACCTTCTTGTCTACCTCTGGACACAAACGTTTGGGTATCATCTCTCTCATGAAGATCGTCAACACTTTCACCATCAGGCCCCTTGATACCTCCTCATCAGAGATGTTCTCTATTGACACAGGGTCGACACCATCCTTTGCAAATGTTTGACCATCGATGAAGATGATAGAGTCTTGAATGATTTCCACAATGACGCTTGTGGTGGTCACCTCTCAGGTATGTCCACCACCCAAAAAATCATTCGAGAAGGGTACTTATGGCCCACATTGTTTCATGACTACATTGAAACTGTCAAGCGATGTGACAAATTCCATCTTTATGCAAACAGAGCACGATCACCATGAGCTCTTCTACATCTAGTCATCACATCTGAACCCTTTTAAAAATGGGGCATAGAATTCATGACGTTCCATCCTCCATCTAGTAATGGACACATGTACATTTTCATGGTTGTAGATTACTTTACCAAATGGGTTGAAGCCATGGCCACTTTCAACAACACTGCTGATGCAACAACATGTGTTTTCTTCAACCATGTCATTACCCAATTTAGAGTCCCACTACAACTAGTGTTTGATCACGAAAAACACTTTGAGAACGAGATATTTGTGGAATTCTCCTCGAAGTTAGGATTCTTTGATAATTTTTCCTCCCCATAATATCCTCATTCCAATGGATAGGTCAAGGCTGTCAAAAAAGTTCTCAAAACCATACTACAACGCATCGTCAACAAACATAAGACCAACTGGAATCATATGTTGTTTTCTGCATTATGGGATTATCACACGGCAGTCAAAATTGCCACCGGTTTTACACCGTTCCACCTCATTCATGGGTTCGAAGCCACCCTCCTTATCGAGTGAGAAATCACCATGTTACACACAACTATCAAACTATTACCTATCACTGCTCCAACGGAGCAGCACCTGCTCCAATGGAGCAGAGCCTGCTGACCTTAGAGTCACTTGATGAATATTGTCAATCTTCATTACAAAACAATGAGGCTGCTAAAAAGTGGTCCAAATACACCTTTGACCGCCATGTCAACCTTCATTCATTTAACGAAGGTGATATATTGTTAGCCTAAGATATCTCTCACGATACTCTCGACCATGGGAAATTCAAGTCATTGTGGCATCGACCCTACATCGTCCATCATTTCCTCACTAAGGGTGCATACATCCTGGCCTCTCCAGAAGGATACCCTCTCAAATAAATCATCAATGGGTTGTACTTAAANAGGATAGTTTCTTAAATTTTCTTTCTTAGTTTAGATCACAATCTAGGGAAGTTTAAATATCAAAGTAACGGGCCCATACATGCCCACATTCTTGCAATCTAGGATAGTTTCAAATATTTCTTAGTCTAAACAACATTTAGGGAATTTAAAGTATTTGTAAAGAACCCATATGTCCACATTGCTAGTTCTTTAGGGGTTTAAATATTCCACAAGGTTATACCAAAGACACATATTAGGCTAGGAAAAGAAGATTTGTAAGGACCACATGAAGTCCACATGTTGTAATCTCACACTTAACTTATTAAAATCTTGGCACACTTTTTCACTCACTTGCACACAAATGCACTCCTCATACACATAATTTCTATTTTGGAATAGTGGAGGTTGAAGTAGGTTTTCTCCAAAGGAATTCTGAAACATCCCACTACTTCTTTGGAAATTATCCACACCCATTTAATTCAAACGATATTGGTCCACACCCCCAATCTCTCAACTCACCACATCTAAATTTTTTCTAAAAACACACTAAGTTTTCCTCCACATGAGGTGCCAAAAGAAATTTTTTAGTCTAGGTAGGATATCGGGGGTAGACATCCAAATAACCCCCCATTATCTGGTTCTCACATTTTCAAACAATAGAAGTTGAGAAATAGGGAACTGTAAAATCCTCCAAGTCAAGTGTTCCTACACTATAAGTTAGGGAGATACCCATGAAGGGTTGAAGGCCGAAGTCTGGTTTTTTTGCACATCCCTCCTTGACTCACCCAACTCTTGGAAGGGCATCCAGCTCATGACCCATTTCTGAGGCCAAAAATCTAAATGTCGCACTTTAACCAAGGTACCTAGTGGCCAAAAATTAGGACATCTACCCAGGTGGAAATTGTGGGATGCAATAGCACCTTGATCATATTTTCTGTCTCTATTGGGAAATATCACCAGTTCTTTTGGGATATGTACCCTCTAGCCCTCATTATAAATGATTATTTAAACCTTCACTAGTTCCTCTTCTAGTGGCTTCAGACCCCACTGTTGAGTGATATTGGAAGGCCCAGTGCTATTTGAAAGGAAGGATGATACATCTTTTAGGACACGAGCATTTGTTTTTATTTGTTCCCCCATGTGGACAAAATCCACCTATCCACATTCTTGTATATTTTACATTTGGTTTATGTATGATGTACATTTGATTACATGCAATTGTGAGTTACACTATCATGTAAAGGTCCAAATTATACAACAACTCCTTTTCATTTATTTTTCTCTTATCAGCAACAACACACATCCACTTTGCTAGTAAAAATCCATATGGTACCCATAGAATCCCCATCATTCCAAACGCTTTCAAAATCTCCCTCCTATTTTAGGAGGAGTCCCTAGTCTTTCCAACTGACCGAATCAACCATCTCACACCTCTATGAGTGCTACTATTTTGGGATCAACTTTACATGGTTCCACTTTGCTTGGGTCTAATTCCAAAGGCTATCCATCCACTATTTTTCCTTCACAAGGAGGTGAGGGTCAAACTTTCTCTCAAGGGAGAAGTACAACCCCACCAAATCTCTCTCAGCGAATAGGTCCACTACCTGCTCACACAATGGCTAGAACTAATCCTCCACCAAATATCCCTATTCCATACTTGGCATCACTCAACATTCCTTATTTGACAAAACTCATGAATGATCCCATTTTACATGACCCCACTTAGCCCAATATGCCTACCAAACTACCTTTAGATATTCCAAAGTTTGAAGGAAAATCGGGGGAAGTCCCGCCAACCATGTTATGACCTTCTACTTATGGTGGTCTTCAAAAAAAATCATGGATGATTCCATTCACTTGAGGTTGTTTCAATGAACTCTCATCGGTTCCTCAACCGAATGGTATATGGACGAAAAATAAGGGTCCCATATCACCTTTGAATCATTGGCCAAGTCCTTTTTGTCCTTTTTTCAACTATCGGTTTCTTCATGATACTGGATTAGAACTTTTCTCTGAGTTCAAATAAACCACTTCTATCCATATAACCAACCACATGCATGAATTCCATCGGCGTCGTATTTTTTGTAAAGTGGGAACCACCAAAGAACAATGTCTTGATTGGTTTCTCAAATCACTTGTCTCTATTATTTCCAAGGATGTAGAATCCAATTTTCCTCAATCAGAAGAGGAAGCCCTCAGCAAGGCCCAATAGTTTGACCTCATCTATGCTCAATTAGGTTACTTATACACAATATTTCTTGATGGACATATACCCATGCCATTTGGCTAGGAGAAACCTGGGATGTCCCATGTTGCAGATGGATTGATTGGTTATATGAACGATCTCAACACTTACGAAAACCCATTACACACTTATGGTGCACATTAATATACACAACCATATGGAGGGACGTCTTATTACCCTCCTCCTGCTCACCAACAGTCATATCTTGCTTCTCCCCCTCCACCAATGGGTGGACCCTTCCCGACCTCTGAACCAAGTATAGGTCCACCTTCTACCTTAGCATACAACCTTAGCACTAGTGAAAGTGCTTCAAATTACTATACACCATATGGATCGTCACCACAACACAATCGATATTTTCGATTTCCTGGTCATCCATAGCCGGTTTCTCCTCCACTAGGACAACCACATTCCGGTGTCAACTTTGTTCAACCCTCCTCCATTCAACAGTTTCAAAATTTTGAACAAATGAATATGAAAAATCCATCCCATCTACTCAATAATGCCAAGAAAAAAGGGAAAAACCAAAACAATATCAACTCAAGACCAAGAGGAAATAACCCCTAACAAAACAATCCCGTTGGGGGAAACCTGAATCAAGGAAACCAAAAACCCTAAGGGGGAAACAATAAAAATCAACCTCGAAAAGGGAGGAACAATAACCTCTAGAATAACTTCCCTTGTGCTCTCAATGGTGAGTATGGACATTATACACACCATTGCCTCCAAATTTTTGACTTCAAACAGATGAAAGAATCCATGCATGCACAAGGTCCTCCAACATCACCTGCCCCAGAACAATATTTTCAACATCCACCTCCAACCATTTTGAAAAACCCCATTCCACACCAAGGGGTGATGAATACCCAACAAGAGGTACACCCTGCTCCACCCCAAATGGTGCAATATCAAAACCTAGGTCCCACTCAACTTGGAAATCTGGTCGATAACAATATCCTCGTTATCAATGAAGAGGAGATTATTTTGCAAACATGCGGTTGCCAATACGGTCTCCCCCCTGAATCTACCCCAACCACCTCAGAAGAGGCTCCATCTATAGTCGAAAAACCATTGATGATTCCACGCACTAACATTGAACCAAACCCTCATATGCCCTATATGCCATTATGATGGAAAGCACATA